>QWTY01016217.1:0-24699 GCA_008033365.1 Pseudorectes ferrugineus
AGTTTTGTTTTGAGTTGTAATCTAAGAGAAATAAATACGTTAAATATGACAGTTTTGTGAGACTTCTGTTGCACATGTGTTAATAACATTGATAAGAAGAGGTAATTCACATGTTGAGAGACATTAGGAAGCACAAGACCAAACTAAGTATTCAAATATATTTAATAAGGTTCCTAAAAGAATGTCAAGGTATTTTAAGGACTGAGATTTAAAAGTATGCAGAAATAAATACTGCTGTATGTAAACTATCTATGCAACCATGAAAGGCTGCAGCCTTTTGTCAGAAATGAAACAGATCCTTTTGTAATTACATAATTCCAAGACTTTATGCTATAGGAAATGTGCCAAGTATTAAAATTTTAAATAAACTCAAATGTTTTATAGCCAGTGGAGATTGTGAAGGTTTAAAAAAAGAAGTATGTGAGGGTGAATGGCTCCACAATGCAGTATAAAAGACAGCAGATGATGGAAGCTGCTCTTCATGTGTTCATAGTTAACATAGGGGAGTTCTTTGGATGTATCCATAATTGAAGAGTAGGAACATTGCTATGGTAGTGTAGCAGTCTTGAGAGTTTGTCCACAGGCATTAAACATTCAAATAATTTAATACCAAGAAGTTCTGAAAAAAATCTAAAACTCTAGTGGCACTGAAAGCAGAAAGAGTCACTTTAGTGTGACTTAGAAATATGGCCACAAATATAATGTGGTATTTCTTATTGCTGCTGTTGTGCACAGCACTATTGTAGAGCTAGCAACAGAGAACCAAGAAAGGTGTTTTCTGGGTCATCAAGCCCAGCCTCCTCCTATTGGAGCAATGCTTGTTATTTTCTCCATCTAATTAACAAATCAAACTTTTAAAAGCAGCTCTCATGAGCACCAAGGCTGTCCTTGCACATCCCCATCTTTTTCTGTACAGTTTCTAGCCTTACACTTTATTCATAGGGCAACTCAATTTTGGCACAAAATTTCTATAGATGTTTCTGCTATTAAATATTTCTCTCCGGAGGTGTCTGGGTGGAGCAATTATGTTCCTGTTGTTTAATTTCATTTAGTCCTCAACTCTCCACAGCAAGAGTTAATAGAGTTTTAAGATGAAAAATTGGAAACATGGCATACTCCAGATGAGTCCCCACTGGTGTCTTATAGAAATGAATTAATATTTGTCCCTCACTTTTGGAAATACCTCACCTGATGTCTCTCAAGATGGTATTTCCTTTTTCCAGGCATCATCATCCTGCCTCACTATTTCCAGCTGACATTTACAGATCTCACCCTTTCCAATTGAATATGTAGCTTATAAACAAATGTGTTGTTATCTTTACACATATGACATGTGGGTTTTGATGTTAAATCACTCCCTTTTCCTCACACTCTAGTCTTCAAATTTAAATCAGCTCTCCTCATTGATACTACTGTGGTACTCTGTGTTACATACGTTACTGGAATCAGAGGTTTACTGACAGTTATCAGATTTTTTTTTTGTCCAACATCTTGAACTAAAAAAATTTTAGTAACTGTGGTTGCTTTTTTCAGTCTTCACATATCATTGTGACTTGACAGATGTAGTAAAAATCCACCTTTCAAGCTCTGTGGTTCCACATGTTAATTCCTCCAGAATTCTTTGGTGATTATTTATGTTCCTTTGCCCTCGCCAGCTTGAACCACTGAGCTCCCTGAATTTTCCTTCTTAACATTCATTCCTGTTAATTAATCAGCTTGCTGTCACCTCCATCTGCATTATAATCTTTACTGAATAACAAGGAAGAATGCTTACAAAACTTTTTCTAAATTTACCTGCATCTCTGCCACATTCTTACTTTTTTCCTGGTTATTTATGTATGCGTCTATACAGGTACACAGGGATAAAACAGGTTATAGGACATACATATGCAATTTTTTCTTACTGTTTGCTTTGTATCAGCTTGACTTTTAGCAATTCAACTAAATATGGCAGTGTACAACTGCCATAACTGTGGATTTCTGTACCTTAATTCTAAAATCTTCATAGCTGACTGAGTTTGCATTTGTTTTAAATTCATATTCTCATTCACTTTCTTGCTATTACCAAAAAAAAAAAAAAAAAAAAAAGACGCCTAGGATACAACTCTTTAAGATCAATACTTTTATTAAAATTGGTTTTCTATTGCCTATAGAAATGTCTATAATAACATTCTCTCCAGTTCAGTGATACATCCAGAAATAATCCAAGTGGATTATTTACAGACTTAAATTTAGGGATGTAATTAAGCAAAAGCTACTATGTATTTATTTGGTTTCATTTGCATTTATTTGTCTAAATATTCCTTGAAAGAAAAGATCATGTGCTTACAAGTGCTTCATTATTTCACCCAGGATTTTTTAGCAGTGTGTTGGCCCACCACAAAGTATTGTGTTGTCTATTAAAATTTCTTCTCTGCATCATGGATTATTTTAATAAATTTATATTTTGTTATGTAATAAAACTAAAACAATGAGTTCAAGAAAAAAAATGAATGATGACTAGAATGTCTTTGATACCATGATGTGTAGACATCTGATGGATTTTTTGGCTGCATAATACAAATAATGGTTAGATTAATTGTCTATGTTATTCATGGTTTCCTGTGGAATAAGAAGCTGTTTTTGTACAGAGGAAGAGAGAGTTGAAAATGTTAGTCTGCAATGATGTTCTGAAAGCATTTTGATTTAAGTCAAGACAGCACAAGATCTCAGTAATGGTTACAGTTACGATTTTCTATATGACCATTTACTTTTATTTAGTTTAATTAGTTTTACACTTTTAGTGTGTAGATGAAAATGCATTATATTTGCAATCAAGCATAAAGTAATTATGCCTTTTCCCTTTTATCACAGGTTCCTTGCAGCTTGGAGTACTGGGATGAGCTTCAGAAATCATTTGTTGCATTCCGGGAATTCAGTCTATCAGAAAGCAAAGTCTGTGAACTCCAGCTGCCCAGCATCAGCCTTGTGAACGATCAGAAAGAGCTCATAGCCTCTGACCTGTGGAGGATTGTCCTCAACAGCAGCCAGAATGTGGCTGATGACCAAAGGTAATTTTAAAGGAGGAGGGAAAAGACATCTAATGCTACACTCCTGAGAAATCTATTTCAATTAGAAATTAAGATGCTGTTTTCACATGCAATAAGAGTGGTTAGTCCTGCGTGAGCTTCAGTCTGTAGCTCACCTTCACACAAGGGCATGGAGTGTGCACAAAAAGAGCTTTCCCTTAGGTTCATAGGCAGCCTGGTAGCATCATAACCATCCATTTTTTGAATACAAGGCTTACTGAAAAGTGGAGACAAACAGGTCCTGAAACCTCTTAGCTGCATGAGGCAGTAAAATCAGCTAATTAATAAAAGAAGGCTTAGGTGCAATCCATTCTATAATGTAGTAGTAAATATTCTTCTTCCATGCAATACTTACACATCACCTTGATTCTCTCCTCTGTGCAAGTCGATGACTATTTTAAATATATTGAACAAAATGTTATTATTTCAATAGTATTGCATTATTATTCACACAGATTGCTTACTATGCTAACAGTAAAAAAAAAAATTTAATCAGTGTTTTGTAACACTAGGGATCCATTTTTCATTATGTTTACAGCTAGAAACAGTTGTGCAATGACAGATATTCACTCTGTTCACATTCATTCAGTTTTGGTTAATATGCAGAGTAAAAGAAATGAGTACAAGTTCTGTCCACAAACAGCAGTGGAATTGCTTTCAAAGACCTGCTTAACATTTTATATTTAGAGCAGAAAACCCAAAATTGCTCTCTTGGATCATTCATATTTGCTGATTCTTGCTGCTTGTTTATGAACCCAAGCTTCAGTGAGTATGTAGCATCCATGTATGTGTTGAACAAAGCTACAGAATTCAGAGAAATCAGGGAATATGAGCATGGCTAACAAAATCAATGAAGAAAATTAAACATCTGGTTTCCATTAATAGTATCAGGTTGAAAATGATTTCTTGATGTTAATTGTGAAAGAATGCATTTTCATCATTGAGAAGTTAAGTGTTTTAGACAAGGTTAATTCCTCTGAATGTGGGACCCTGGCAGAATTGCCTTCCTGGTCAGCTTAACACCACAGAAATGTGAACTCGGTGGGAACTGGAAATGATGTAGTGAAATTTAGTAGATTTTTTTTCATCAAGGCATTTAGCACTGTAGTCATGTGTATTGTTTTCTGCTCAAATAGGGTTTATCACTATATGCAGTGTTTCATTCAGGGAGCTCTGATAAGCTAATGAGCTGTAATTGTTCAGAAACAACAGGAATTAAACTGAAGCATTTGCAGTTCACTGCACAAGGATAGCAGGAGAGGAAAGAAGGCAGCAAAAAACATTTACCACACTACTGAAGCATTTGAAGGTAAATAAACAGAAGAGAAAGAGGGAAGTCAAAGGAAAGTGCCTTGAACTGACACCTACCTGTCCAGAGGCTTCAGAGTCACTAGTCCAGATACTTTTGTTGACCTGGGGAATTCATAATAGCTTTAAGAAGTGTGGTTTATACCTAGATGAACTAACAGTAGACTGGAAATGTAAAGATTTGTATAGGTCAGGGTGAGCTCCAGAAGCCAGAAACCTGTGGGATATACGAGGAAACCCTCTGAATTCAATCAGAGGAGAAAAAAAGTTATATTCCCTGCTTCAGCAGTGTTTTTAGTTTGGAGGCATGGGTTTGCTCTCATGAGACCACACCTGGAGTGCTGTGTCCAGTTCTTGGGGCCCCAAACTTACAAAGGACGTGGACTTGCTGGAGTGATTCCAGAGAAGAGCCACAAAGATGATCAGAGGGCTGGAGCACCTCTCCTGTGAAGACAGACTGAGAGACTTGGGATTTTTCAGTCTGAGGAAAAGGCGGCACTGAGGAGACCTTAGAGCAGCCTTCCAGAGCCTAAAGAAAGCTGGAGAGAGACTTTTTACAAGGACATGTAGTGATAAGGGGGGATGGATTTAAGCTGAAAGAGGTCAGGTTTAGATTAGATGTTGGGAAGAAATTCTTCACTGTGAGGGTGATGAGGCACTGGAATAGGTCGTCCAGAGAAGCTGTGGATGTCCCATCCTTGGAAGTGTTCAAGGCCAGGCTGAGTGGGACTTTGACCAACCCGGTCTAGTGTAAGTTATATTCCAACACCTTGGCAGGGGTGTTGGAACTATGATCTTTAAGGTTCCTTCCAACGCAGCCCATTCTGTGGTACTATGATAGAAATTCAAACTGATCTCTGTAACTTCAAACAAAGCTGCACTGCAAGCTTTCTTAAAGATGACTGCACCAAGGATGGTGTGGAAGAAGTAGTCCTGACCAGTCGGGAGTGATCCTTCTCAGAAAACTTAATGGGTCAAAACAAGAGCAGCTGTTCCTCAGATATGAGGCTTTGATCTCTGGTGTTTGAGGCACAGTGGCTTTTTCTTGGAGACAGAGCAAACATGCCAGTCACATGTCACTGACCTGGAGGTTTAGAGACAGTGCATAAGCACTGAAATGTGTATGGTTACAGCTACAGAACAAATTGAAGGTAATGGTTAAGCCCTAAGGGATCGTGGTCTGTTAAAGGGAAGCCTTGTGTAGGAGGTGGTGACAGAAACTGTGGACCTGCAGAGAAGGAGAACCTTTCTGGACATCTGGTGGCTTATAGGAAGTCCATGTTGGCAGTAACTTTGCTGAAACTGTGGCTTCATCAAACATACTGCTACTGGTGTGGATAATTTCTTGTCGCCAAGCACTCTGAAATATGTTCTACATTCTACTTAACCAAAAAATGCCAAACTTTCTTGGTTTTGAGAGAGAGACAGTGCCCATGTTGTGGTAAATTTCAAAGTCTTGTTCCTAAAGCAAGCATTTAACATGGGATTTTGCAGACTTGTGGGAAGAGCCTTAAGGCTTAATGCTGGTGCTGAGTGTTAAACCAGGGAATTCTAACACTGAGGGATCTGCGAGAGCAAGAAGCAAAGACTATATAAAAGTTGAACCTCAGTTTTCCTTTAGACTCATGATGATTTGACATTAATTACATGCTGCAACTGTATGATTGATTAGCAATTATAATACACTATTAATTGTAAAGTATAAAAATGCTTAGTCTTGTTGAAGTTTATCTTCTTAGTTTGACGTTATATTTTGGGGCAGGCTCTAACCCCTGCCATATGCATGCAGCTGCTGCTCAATCATAATATTTTTTCCTTAAAATTCTGCAGGGTTGTGGGGGTTTTTTATGTGGTAACCTCTATGATATGCTAATTATTAACAGCAGAGAGCTGATCCCTTGTGGTTTTAGTACTTTATTACTGATTCCTAACATTGGTTATAAGGTATGAAATTTAGGTGTCTCATGTGACACGAAAACAGCAAGGTTTGTGAGAAGATGTGGATTCAGCTGATATGGTGAGCAGTAGCTGTCAGGGTGAAATATATCAACCAGTAATGAATATGGCAGTATGCAAAGATGTCATGAGTCAAATCCTGTGGTATACAAGCTCTTCTGAGATCGATCACGAACTAATTGGAAGTATAAAAATCAAGGAACTATCTGGTGGAGGGCATAAACATACATCTATGTTGTTTATTTTTGATAATTTTGTATCCCATTCATTATTTCTATGTATGTATAAGGTTTGCGTGAACATTTATGAAAGTTTATTCAATGAATGAACAAATCTCAACTCTTAAGTGAAATAATTTAGCATCTCTTTGGGGATGTAGTACAGTGTTTATGAAAGAAATCATATATGGCATAAATGACTGTTTATGGAAGACCTTAAACCAGGGGATTACGAGGAAATTATCACAGAATAAATTATTTTTATGGGTTGCATTTGCCTGTTGCAGGACTAACAAATCATAATTGAAATTACTTTTTAAGCTTTGTTTGGTTGGTGAGACACTAAAGCCCCTTCCTGGTTTGGTTGGGAATGATTTATAATTTTTTGTTTAAATGGATTACATTACAAGATG
Organism: Pseudorectes ferrugineus; assembly: GCA_008033365.1. NCBI lineage: Eukaryota > Metazoa > Chordata > Aves > Passeriformes > Pseudorectes > Pseudorectes ferrugineus. Next base: position 6,964 of record QWTY01016217.1, read on the forward strand.
TTTTATATATTTGTGCATCTTCTGTGTAATTTAAACAGTATTTTTGTAATTACTGACATACTAATGTAAAATAGTAATTGAAAGTGCCTTAAGATACAAACCATGAAACAAGTACAAAAACTTTTAAATAAGCCTTAAATTGCTACTTTTTAAAAATTCAAGTGAGGAATCATGATCATGTTTCTTGCTAATTGTTTCAGCTTTTATTCAAAGTAAATGATGTACTGGATTTTGACCTCTAACAGTTTGGGTTCAGACCAGCATTTGAGTCATAAATTAAATGAGTTAAGTGGTCTCTTTCTTCTTCCCAGTGGATATTTTCCCATGTTGTAGTTTCATCACAAATGGCAGTTTTGGTTTAAATATTCCCCTCTTAAAATAACAAGAATAATGCAGGTCACTGCTAAGTCATTGTTCTCGGTTGCCATATATTTAACTTGCGCTGCTTTGCATGATGTGAAATATCATAATTTATATGACTTCAAATGTAGGTATTTTCCATTTTAAATACTCTGATATTTCCTAGCACTTAAAGAAAAAAAGGGGAAAAAAAAGGAAGAAGAAAAAAACTCTGGTATTAAAGTCAGGTCAGTTTTATTTTTAATTTCCTCTGATTTCGCCACATCCATCCCACAGCATGATGTACCAAACACAAAGCAGTAGAATCTGGTTCTTCCTCTTCTTTCGCAGCTGAAAAATTCTGGACAGTCCACACTGCATTTTGTAGCACCAAGGCAGCCAAGCAATGTGAGGGTGTTTTTATACTGTATGTGCTTGATGAACAAATTTTGATTTCACAATCACATCTACTTCTGCTATTAATGCTCCTACTGTCATTCACCAAGACTTAATAGAAATTTTCCTGTATTTTCAGTTAACACTGCTTTATTTGCTATTTATGCACAGCATGTGATAAAGGTCTGTGGTTTTTATTTCTATTCTCTCTGCAAGGTCAAAGGAGAATGTGGCAGTGCTACAGGTCTGATGGAAGTCTACCTAAGCAAAAAGTTTAAATGGGATTTAATTTAAAATCACAGAGTCATGGTAGTGACTACAGTCCCTCTGTAAAAACTGTTCATTTATATTATGACTTTTTGTTACAGTTGGGTTTTTTAAAGGAAATACTATGTTAATTTGATTGCTGCTTTTAGTATATTTTGTACTGTAGCTGGTTTATACTGTTACTATATTTTTATTTTCATTACATGGGGGCTATAATTCTGGGTATGGTTTCTGGTTGTGTGAAAATCAAATGGACCCCCTCACAGATAAAACAAGTCTTCAAAAAAAGTCAGGGCAGATGGGAAAACAGTGATGAAAAATCCTCGTTGCATTTCTTTTCAGATGGTTCCTAGAAGGCTGTTTTCTCTCTGTAGAGACTTTACCTTCTAAACCGTGGTTTTGGATGCACTGTCCTGCTCCTCTCAGTCCAGCACTGCCAGCGATTGTCCCTCCCCAGCAGGGCAGAGGACGCAAGGCCAATTCTGTCCCATGGAGCAACATTGTCCCATCCTCAGTTGCTGTTTCTCTCTGTTTTTAAGCATGTAGTTGGACTCTGAATTTTGCAGGGAATTGTTTCAGTGGTGGGCCTTTTTGGTTTCTAAGGTGACTCCATCAGGAAACAAAAGCAGCTTTGGATCTTTTTCTTCCCAGCATTTTAACTTGCAGAGTATTACCTCTGTGTGGTCTGTTGCTTGTGGAGCAGAAAATTGGAGAAAAATATGGCTAAATGCTTTATATTATCTCCGTGGTGTGAAGCTCCTGCCACATTTCCTTCTGCATCAAGCATGTCCTGTTGCTCTGTCATCATAGTGTTTATGAGTGAGAAATTACAAAAGTTCCACCACAGTAAAATGCTCAATGAATAAAAAACATATATAAAATTTGATTAAATAAGTAATTGGAAGGTTTTGTTTGGTTTTTATTCTATGAAAATATGCATCTCCAAAACATATCAAAAGAAATAAAAATGCTTAGTCACTGGTAGATGAGTCAAGAAATAGGTTTCTAAGGAAAAGAAAGATATATTTTCAGAATAAACATCAAATATCAGAAATAAATATCAGAAATAAATGTCCTACCTCTTTACTGCAATCGGTGTTACAGTTGTTGATGGGAATTAAGTCTTAATTCAGAATATCAATGTGCAATTAGTTTTTTTTAAAGTTCTTCACAGTTTGGTTAACATTTTTTTGCACTCACCTACCGTTTTTCTGTTTTCATGTCATATGTTCCTGAATTTCTGTTTCTAATCAAAATGCAATAAGCAAAAAATCTTAAAATATTAATAGTTAATATGAGAGAACTAACCAGTTTCACAGATTCAAAAGTACTTAGTTGTCTAAATCAGCATATGAATTTTTGTCCTTTTGGATTTGCTTCCTTGCTTTGTTCCAACAATCTAAGACATATCCATGGCAGAGCAAAGTAAAGCATCCCATTTCTCTGACTGTGGTCCAGTCCCACAGATACTTTATCATGTGTACACAAAGATGCCAATTCTCAAAAGGCCTACAACACTGTTTTTGGAAGGTAAACAAACAATTTAAACATATAAAGAAGCACAGGAAAGCAGCTAAAATTCTAATTAAGTCATTTATGTTTCATACTTTAGTGACCTAATCCATTCTTAATATCCTGTCATGATTCTTTGATAATTAGCTAATCTTAGTTGGGTTTTACTGCTGCGTAAGTATTTTATGTCCATAAGTCTTAAGACAGAGCTGTATTTAAGCTCTATAAATAAATACTATACTAAATAGTTACTGTAACACAAAATAATACTGATAAATTTACCTATCCATGGAATTCCATGTATTTGCAGCTGAACATTTTGAGTACCTACTATATTTGTACATAATTTTGAAGTAAAACACATTGCATGATGAAAAATCTGGTCCTAAAAGCATAAGGGATGTTGCTTGGAAAGCCATTGTTCAAATTTAAACTTATGTTTGAATTTAAAATATCTTTAAAATGTCAATGGAAATGTATTTGTGGTGCTTTATAAAAACTAATGACTTTCTGACAAAAATATTAAGTTGACCTTAGTCCATCTTTCATTAAATTTTATTTTAAAAAAACCCCAGAATTTTACTGATATGGTCATAATTCTCTTGAATGAAATCTAAACTTTTAAACTAAAACTCTTCAGAGCCAAACTTCAAAGGGAGTGAGAATAAGGAACATTAAGGATAGTTTTGGCTTAAATTAGAAAGTTTATTTGTACTTCTGTGGTGTCTTAGCGGCCTATAGAATTGTGATGTTGTGTTAGTTTCTCTCAAGAGACTGAAAGATAATGCTTGGAAATTCATGGTTTTAGGAGCACAGCTATGAAAAAAAATCAGTGGGGTGGCATTTTAAATGTAGAGTTAATATGTTGTAATAGATACTAGTAAAGGGCTCCAGGCTGAGTTTGTAACACTTGGAGATTCTTTTTGAATTATGATTGTAGAATGAGAAGGGCAAAGGAAATAAAGCTTACATGGACTAGGGGTCCGTACATAGAAGTAGTTTGATGTTTGCAAGTTGGTTTCCTTAAAATCAAGTGAAAAAAAAAATCATTCTCTTGACCAGATAAACTTTCAGCTCATAGCTTTAATAATGATAATGTTTAGCTATTTCAACAATTAAAGATACCTGGCATATTTTGGGGTTTTTTTCTGCAAATAGGCTTTGGTTTTGTGGTTCAAATATTTGTAAATTGAAAGCGTAGTTTGATAAAAGCATGGATGGATTGCAGTCTTGTCTGTTATGTTCTGCTATGGAAAAAGTACAGACACTGACATTAGCAATTAAAATAAAACCATGATGTTGTCTCTGTCAGAAAATGCGTGTGGAACGTCATCCATTCCTCCTGTAAGGTGGTAAAATCCTGGAAGTGCTGAAGTACTACTTTGTTATCTTCCTTCTGCAGCTCAGAAAGTGAATCTGGCTCCCAAAGCGCGTGTGATCAGCTTGTGACCCCCACAGCATTAGCAGCTTGTACCAGGGTTGACTCCTGTTTTACTCCTTGGTTTGTGCCATCACTAAGTGTGTTGATCCAGTTTGCCTGTTTGGAAGTCCACCTGTGCCATCATCTTGATCAACTCGGCACAGGTATGTACTGCTTTATGTAGAATAATAAAAACATGCAGTTCATTGATGCTGCTTAACCACTCTTTTGCTTTGTGCAGTCCCCATTTCTTCATTCAAACAGGCATTCTGGAAATAAGCTATCACAAAGAGCCACCACTGGCACAGGCTTCAGGGTGTGATGGCTTGTGTGCGCTGAGCCAGTCCCCACAGCCGGCAGTGAGGCTGGATGAGCAGCCCCTTCCTGCCCCTGGAATGGGTAACCGTAGAAGCCGTCTGTTTTTCATAGTCTGATTAGGGACAGCAGGTGCCACTTCACTTTTGAGCCATCTTAGTGAATGAATTTGATCTTTTACATTTTCCAGCGTATTAACAGTACTATTAAAATACTCGAAGATTTTGCAACCCCCTTAGTAAGAATTCCTTGGAAGAGCTCTGAGAACTGCAGATTTAAGTTATTTCAGTTATGATCACTTTTGGAGCTACATCTGGTTTTGTTCAGTGCTCTCTGTCATTGCATTAATGGCAAATACATTCCAAGAGATCTTTAGATTATTGTCTGATTTTCAAATGCCAGGAATGCTTTCTGTGGAAGATGGGCAAACTTCTTGGATAATTTTGAGAGGGACAGCTTTCTTTGTGAGTAGTTTTTGTGTTTCTGCAGGTATTATAATATATTCATTATCAAATCATACCAAGACTGACATTCAATGACTAGCAAGTAATTTCTTCTCTATCAGCTACCTCTATCAGTACATAATCTTCCTCACTATTACAGTCCAATTCCAGATGCTCAGTCTTTAAAATTACATATACTGGAAAAGGCAAAAATCAGATTAAAATCAAACACAGCTGGTTTATTTCTCAACAATGACTGAATATATGCTGTTGTTACTGTTGTTATAGCATCTAAAGGCCTTAAGTTTTGAGGCTCCTTTGTGCTATGTTACACACAAAGGGAGCACAAAACTTGTATCCATTACACTTTTGTAGAATAACAGGGCTTGATCCTGGATAGGGATGAGTGTTTTGGTTCCAAATTTGTAGAGCACTAGAGCATATGCTAATTTTAAGCATGTGAGTAGTTCCAGCAATATAAATAATAACATCAATGGAAATATTTGCATGCTTTATTTTTCACAAGGGGTGTACGTGCTTGCAGTGTCTGCTGCCTCAGTGCTCAGCACTTTGCACGACTAAGACTTCAGCAAACACGATAAAATCTTTTTTGTGGTGCATTTCCCATGCTTTAGTCTCAGGATACTGTTTTGTTTCATTTCTAGTATTATGGGGTAGTATGTCACATTTCAGTGGGTTTGTGGTCTTGAACTGTCCATAATTGCAGCAAAGACAACTTCCAGTGTGGAGCCTGTTTGCCTGCACAGTCACATGTCCGCAAATACTATATTGCTAATTTTTATTGTTTGTAATGTGCCATGTGTGGAATATCATATACACCTACTATAGCAAAAATTCTCACAGAAATATGGTCTCTGTTCCAAATAGGTGGCAATCTGAAGCATTGAGCAGTGTGTAGATAGAGCAGTTTCGCTGATTAGTCCATTTACCATGAAAAGATTTTGGTTTGCAGATACTTTTTGTTTGCAGATGCTATTAATTACGATACTGTTTAACATCTAACAAACAGTGTGAACAGGATTAATTTCAGATTTCAGAAATTTCAACTCTTTCATGAATTTACTTGTTTTCATCTTATGTACGAGCAGTAAACACACAATTTACAAAAACATACAGAATGCAGCAATGGTGATGTTCTAGTCTTGTTTGTTCTTTTACTTTTCAGCACCACCAAAGTTTCTGCAGCCGTTTTTATCTGATAAGAACATGCCATCTGAACTAGAATACATGATAGTTTCCTTTGAAGAGCCTCATGTATATCTTCGTCAGTGGAACGATGAGTCAGTGTTCCAGGAGATCCAGTTTTCGACTCAAGCTGACTGTAAACTTCTGGAGTGTCGAAATGTGACCATGCAGAGTGTTGTGAAACCTTTCAAAATCTGGGGGCAGATTGCTATTTCCAGCAGCACAGCAGGAAGGCTGTTGAACTGCACGATAATGGTTGACCCTATTTTCATCACCTTTGGCCAATATGCACTTCATTCTCTAAATACAGCAATTCAAGCTTGGCAACAGGTATGCAAATACAATAATGAGAAGAAATATAGCTATTGTGATTAATTTAATAGCAAATTAGAATATCAACTCTTTTCATTAAAAATATTCCAGGATGTAAAAGCTCTAACTTACACTGAAAGTGTTTTTTCCTAATGAACATTAATTCTGTGATAGCAGTGAAAGTTAGGAAAAAAATATATAAAGGTAAATGTAGCCAGAACTGCCTGAGTTTCAGTGAAACTACATGGATTTATATCAGAATAATCAAAATCCTGCACTTGAAACGCAAAATGTTCCATTAATTTATGAAAAGGTGAGTGCCACATGGTGCATCAGCTCAGCTCAGTGTGAGCAACAGAGCATATTGTTTCCAGCTACTACTTCCATCCTTATTGAAGTTCAACACTAGTTTCACATTACATTCTGTGCAAGCAGCATTAATGGCTGAAGCCAGTCCCAGTATAAGAAACTTGCTTCTGCAATGACCCCTCAAAGGCCTGTAATTCCCTTACTCCACTATAGCCTTGAAATCAAATCATTCTCTTCATCTGCCTGAAGACCTATGTGGAGCCTGGGAATTAATTACCTATCATGGCACTACAATAACAAAGCCCCCAAAAAAGGATAAAACATCTGTTTTATATCAAAAAATTCTTTTTTAAGGGCATTCCATGGTTTTCTTGTTGCAAGAGGACATTCATAAAACAAGATCTAGTGTGATTTAAATCTTTACAGCTGGCTCAAATATCAATGTGAACAAAAATCTTTGTAGCTCCAATTTCTGTTTTTTGTCATATTTTGAACAATGCTTTTAATAAAAAACAAACATAGAAAGTATAAGAGAGTCCTTGGTAGGCTGTTTAAACCCAAAATATTTCTGACTTAGTACCAGTCCCTCATCTAAGACATGTGTGGCAACTACTGCAAAATGGCCTTCAGAAAGGTCAGTTTCCTCTTAGGATGGAGGGAAAAAAAGATCTCTCAGACATAGCTATACATATAAATAAAATATGGTGCATAAATATTTAAATGTTTTAAACCACATCACAGTGTGAGTGACTGACTGACTACTCTGTGCCTTGAAGGAATATTCTGAGTTGAAAAAAATTGAATTGTATATTTGATTAAGTAGAGCCATATGTCGCATAGTATATTGCTGACAGGTACATTCTATGAATAGTTGGTACTGATTTATACATGGATTTGGCAATGTTAACATGAGCCACAGGAGGATATACTTCTGTAATTGTTGCTGTAATTTTCTCGTTTCCTCTCATGTCAGGGGTACTTGCCACCATGTTCTGATGTGGTGGGTATCTAGCCCAGAGTATTTGAGATTAAAAACTTGCATCGCTTTGAAATTAGGGAACAGTTAACACGCAAGTGGGTTCAAAATGGCTTATTAAATTAATTGTTGCCAAGATGTTTTTTATGTGACTTTACCTCCAGTTTGAGGGGGTTGGCATGCACTGCATGGGGAGGGAATAAATTTCCCAATAATAAGCATTGTTTGATGTTTGCTGTTCACACAAAATACAATATAAATGCTACAACTAGAAGCATGAATTTAATAACCGGGAAAGGTTATTTGAATTCTCCACATATTTTTTACTGGATTAAAATCTGCAACAAGTGATGTTGGAGTCAGTAGACAGACAGATGAAGCATGAAACAATTTGGCCACGTACCTTTAGGTCAGGAGTTCAGAATTAGCAGAAGCCTCTGTCAGTGTCTTTGTTTCCTAGTTATGGACTGATTTTTGGTGGTGGTGGTGGTGAGTTTTTTGGTTGTTTTTTTCTTTTTTTTAATTAAGTAATGGTGAACATTTTGAAAGTAGATTAAACCTAAAAAATACCAGGCTTTATACTTCTAAGTCACATGCTGAAAATCTGAGAGGATTAGCACTTTTTAAAAACAGTTTCCCCTTTTGACATATTTCACTGTCTAATCTGAAATTCCTGTTTAACTACAAGCAGTAACTGGCTAATGCACATGTAAATGCAAAGCTAGAGTAATGGGTTTAATAATTGAAGACCTGGGCAAGGAACTTCAATATTGTTACTAATTTAGTTTTATTATATAATAGTAACACACAGACTATCAAGTGAGATAGAAAAGGCATGTCTTCTGTGAATATACATGTGGTGGAGTGTGTGGTGGTTTTTTCCCTTTATTTGGGCATTTAAGCCTTCATGAATTGTTTTACAGCCTTAGTGCTTTGAGATTTCTAGAGACAGAGGGTCAGCTGAGAAAACAGCTCCCCAGGTATGGTATGAAGTGTTATTCCTGGGAAAAAGCTTTTCCTTTGTGGTCTCGCATTGCAACTCTTTTCCTAAACTCCTCAGAAGTTAGAAAAGCTCCTGTTTTAAACCTGTTTTAGACCACTAGAACTTCTTTTCCTCAAGGTCTGCATGGTGCTTAACCTTTCTGTTGGCGGTTGCATAAGTTTTCTTAATGAGCTGGGATCAGTCAACATGACATCTGTAATCACAGTAGTTTCCCCATCTTTCTACCATAAGCCCAAAGAACAAAGGGAAAAGGATACAGAAGGTTTCTAGCTGATAATGTCAGGACATTGCTATGAGAGTGAAGTTATAAGGAAAATGTTCTCTTCTCTTAGAGGGGCTTCAAGGGAGATAGGAAATTGCTGAAGACTTTCTGTCAAAAAAACTTTACTAGGTGATAGAGTGAGAGAGAGAGAGAGAGAGAGAGTGTGTGTGTGTGTGTGTGTGTGTGTGTGTGTATGTGTGTACATGAGAGGGAGAAAAAAAGCTTGCACAAGTCTTCGGTAGCTTGTGAAGCACAAAGAAAATAACTTTGTGCATATAAAGAGGCCTGGGCTTTTATGGTGTGGGTTTTTTTCAAATCCAGAAATGCTTTGAAATAGCTGTGAGCTAAGACACGAGCAGAAAGTCCTGAGACAGGGAAAGCCTGGTGACAAGTATTATGTGGGATGTTTTTCCCCCTCTCTGAATAGAATTCACAAAATATTTGAAAGACCAATAAAGGAGAGACACTTTCCAGGCCTCTCTGAGAGAAAAGAACAGCTGAAAAATGATCTAAAGAGGGGCAGGAAATTGTCCCCCAGGAACTGACCCTAATCTGTGTCTGATTCAGGCTGTTAATCTTTTGCTGATTCTTTTGATTTGCTGTTTTAATTCAGAGAGGGATTTTTTTTCTAATCCACACTTAGGTGTTTTCAGCTCCTGGAGTCATCATTCAGCCCTTCAGCATCATTTCCACACAAATGCCAGGTTCTGTTTGGTTTTATTGTGCCTGGTTTCTCTAGATATTGTTTTATCAATCAAGATTTCTTCACTCCATCCTTTTGCTGACTTTTTTTTTTCTCCTTTTCTGCTTACTCTAGAAGCTGCTACTGTCAGACTTCAGCAGCAATGTGGCATCCAGTTCTCTGTGTTGGGTGCAGGGTGATGCTGCAGATCCCCAAGGACAAAGAAGCATGGGTGTCCAGTGCATAGTTGCCATACTGAGCTAAAGCATCCTCAGGCTTCCTTGATGTTCCTTTAGTCATGTGTTGTTATCAAGACTGGAGGCATCAGTAGCTTTCTCTTAAGCCTGGCAGCACAGAGCAATGCCTTGTTATGCAAATCTTGGTGTTTCCTTGGTTAAAACTTTGGAACTATTATAAAATGGAGCCTAAAATACCTCTTTCACTTAACTTTGGGAAGTGTTGCTGTTAAAAGCATTGGATTCTAGTAGCAAATCTAGCTTTCAAGACTAATGATTAATGGCAGTCATTCATCAGCACCAAAATGTGTGCAAGTCTATTAATAATTCCTGATAGGATAACATTACCCAAGCAGAATTTAGAAGTTCTATGCATGCCAAAAACTTGCTGGATTCTCTTTTCCCTCTGGAAAATGCAAGAACCTACAGTTTGTGTTTACTTACTTGAAACTAAGTTAGCTAGTAAGGTAAAAAGAAGGAAGTTCGTCATCTTATGGCATTGTTCTTTCAATCTCTGTGTAATCAGCAAGAAAATGTATTGGAGTGAAAAGAAAAAGCTTTCATTAAATTCCCCTGGGGTTGTGTATAGGTTTGACTCTAACAACATGCTGAGCTCTGTGGATAGTAAATCCTCCCTTTTCAAAAGAACATTTTGCAAAGCTGTAACAGGAAAATATATATATTTGCGGTAGACTTATGGGTATGTGGGTATGGCAGCTTGACAGTAAAAAGTCATAGATCCTCCACTAGAAAATGCCAAAATAAACTCTGCACTCTGAAGGGGCACTGTAAATGTCAGCCTTTAGCACACCCAGATCTGCTACTGAATGTGATACAGACATACTGCTCTGTAATGAGTTTTGCTGCTTGGAAGAAGTGCAGTTTTTCGTTGTGCTCACCTGACTCCTGTTTCACAAAAGATTCCTGATCTTATGCAGAAAAAGTAATGAGATTTGGGAAGAAGTTTTAATCTAAATATTCTCATGCTAAAATATTCCCAGGGTGAATAGCATTTGCACAAGCACTCCCAGGCAGTCATTCTGACATTAAGTTACAAAAGGAATTACAACCTGCCTTGATTAAGGACAAGAGGCAATGGACACAAACTGAAACAGAAGAAGTTCCATCTGAACATCATGAAAAACATCTTTACTGTGAGGGTGACCAGTCACTGGAACAGATTGCCCAGGAGGTTGTGGAGTCTCCTCCTTTGGAGATACTCAAAAGCTGCCTGTGTGGGATCCTGTGCAGCTTGCTCCAGGTGAACCTGCTTTAGCAGGGGCATTGGACTAGGTGACCTCCAGAGGTCCTTTCTAGCCCCAGATATCCTGTGATTCTGCCTGTAGATGCACCTTAGGTTGTTCTGGAGTAACCAGTAGTGAACATGCATTCAAGGATGCTAAATTGGACATACCTTGCACACTTCACTGCTCAGGAAAACTTCCATCACCCAGTAATGTGCGACAAGCAATGTACCAGACTGGTTTTCATGGGTAACTGTGGCTGCATAGGGATCTATAAGGAAATATTTCTCTCCCTCTTATTTGATCTCTGAATTTCTGCAGGCTTCCAGGCACATTGTTATCAAAGAGCTAAGGGACCCGTATGATTAGAGGCAGGGAACGTGCTAGCTTTGTTAGGTCCATTTAAAAGGTCTACTGAGAGAACAAGGAGGGGAAGCAGAATCAGCTCTCAAAAACCATGGAGGTTCCATAGGTTAGAGACAATGTCATGGGAAGAAAGGATGAGAAACAAGTAGCTGAGCTATGTTGTGAAGAGGGAAATCATCCAACAGAAAAATATTGTCATAAGAGTGTGCTAGGAAAGATGGGTCAATTAAGAGGTAACAAAAACCACAAGAAGATGAATACTTAGTGTTAGAACCATTAAATTGTATAAAGATTGTCCAGATGTTGGTTTCTTCGAGTAATTGTTTCGTTGCTACATAGTTGCTTGTCAGTGGAAGGTGCCAGCCCACTAGTGACTAGGGCAGAAATATATGAGAGATGATCTCCAAATCAAATTGTCAGTCACACTTCGACCTCTCCCATACAGGGGATTATAGTTCGTGCTTTCAGGGGTGGAAGAGCTGTAGCTGTGGCAATTTTTATGACTATCATATAGTCTCATTGTGTCAACAGAGTGACAAGCAGACAGACAAAAAGCAGAAGGAGAGGGATGGAAAGATGCTGAAGAAAAAATACTGTAAAATCTAAAATACTTTTAAAACCCATGATTTTTAAAAACTTTTTCCTATTAAATGCCATGATGCATTTTCAAACTAGCCTCACGGAGCTGTGAAAATATTCCCCTCACGTCTCCTTTTTTTTTTCTTTAATTTTCTTTTCAAGTGTTGTGGTATCAGGAAAGAGGGAGTCTTCTGCTGATCCACAGCAATATTTCAAAATAGAAGCAGAAGTTGGGGAAGAGGAAATGTAACCTATTGGCCTGACAGCTCAGTTGTCAAGCACTGAGAAACCTCTTCATGCCTCTCTGCTCAGCCTGTTGTACCCTGTCTGCCCTATGTAACGTCATTTCACACAGAATTTAATGTTGTTGAAGTTTTTTACCCAAATTAGAAAATTTCATTTTTATTGTAGTTTTAAATCTTTAAGATTTGCATTACAGAAACATAAAGTAAAATATTTTAAGTCTTAGGATATATTTTGTCAACCCAAAAACTAGATTTTGCGGAGAGTACTATGAGGCCAAAGCTAAGGGAAGAGATCTTGCATTTCTGTGTTGTAACAATCGCCACTGGGCAGGCAGCTGCCAAATGTCCTGCAACTGACACTGCATCTTACTGGCTTTCATATCCCTTTCCTTTCAGAACCGATGCCCTGAGGCAGAGGAGTTTGTCTTCAGCCATTTTGTGATCTGTAATGACACCCAAGAGACGCTGCGGTTTGGCCAGGTGGATACTGATGAGAATATTTTGCTGGCTACTCTCCACAGTCACCAGTACAGCTGGCGCTCGCACAAGTCCCCACAGGTATGTCAGAAACAGCCCTTCCAGGGCAGCATTTGCTAAAGCTGATGGTGGCTTTATGCACTGATTCTTTGGTTTTCTCTGTGGTCTCAATTATCTCTAAAGCTCCAGTTCCTTCAGGAGTCACACACTGGGGCTGCAACACAGACAAAAGGTAAACAAAGTGTGAGGAAAGCCAGAACTCTTTAGAAGTTACTCAAGGGTAGAACTGGATGTGCACTTTTTGTAAAACAAAGCAGTTGTGTGAAGCTTCTGAAAAAAGGAAGGACAGCTTGCCCGGTTTCTATAACTAAGCTATCAGTGTTTTCTGAGATGTACATTAGAGGTTTGGGGAATTTTTTTAATTAATTGTTTTTACTAGAAGCATCTGTTCACTGAAATTGTTTGCAGAACAGGGTCAAACTGGACAAAGCTCTCAACTTAGTGCTTGCCTTAGAAAATATTTGAAATTGTCAGAAACACCCCACTTATATCATTTAAATAATACAGTTTCTAGATTATTGGATTTTTTTTTAAGGATAAACACTGAAACGGAAATAAAATATTTTTAAACTATCAACGGGAAGTATTTCAATGAAACTATAGAATCACTTAAGTTGGAAAAACCTTTAAAATCATTGAGTCCAACCCAGTACTGCTAAGTCCACCAGTAAACCATGTCCCTAAGTGCCACATCCACACATCTTTTAAAGACTTTCAGGGATGGTGACTCAGCCATTCCCTGGGCAGCCTGTTCCAATGCTTCACAACCCTTACCGTGAAGCAACTTTTCCTAATATCCAATCTAAACCTTCCTGGCACAACTTGAGGCCATTTCCTCTTGTCCTATTACTCGTTACTTGGGAGAGGAGACCAACACTTGGGTGGTGGAGAAAAATAGACTTCTCATCGTAATTCAAGACAGGACAAGAACATAAATCTAATAAAGTGTTTATGAAACAGCAAACCCATTTCTTCTCTTTTCTTAGTATATACTCAGCTCCTGCTGAGTAGGAAACTACAGACCTGTGCCACGCCATTTGCTGAGCAGTAGTCCTGCCCTGAAAAGTTACTAAAATTTTTACAGATCCTAGGAGGAATGTAGTGGATGGGAGTTCCTAACTCCTCTAGAGCCCTAGGAAATACCAGTCTTAGCATGTGAGAAAGAAGGTGAATTTTGAATGGTAATTCTAAACAGGAGCTGTGCCCACTTCCGCTGCTGACAAGTTTCAAGTTACACTGGGAGGCAGAGATGGCAAATTTGCTGTGGTTTTCATTCACATGTCAGCTGATGGATATGCAAAACTACTGAATTTTACATGAATGTGGTAATCTGTGCAGAGCAAATTCTGCCAGAGTAAACAGTTGCTGTTGACACTGAAGTCAAGGCGTAAGTTAAGTGGAAGCCAAGCTAATAAAGGACCATCTTAGCCCAGCAACAGAGGAGCTGTTATAAAATGTGTGTGCTGGTGTAATAGTGACAGAGAGAGGCCTTTGGAGACTTAGGGACTCTGGAGCACTGTATGTCCCTTTCCACGTTGTAAAAAAAGACACATTTTCTCATACACGCAAAATGCCTGTGATGTTCCATCCCACAGGCGAGCAAACCAAATGGTGACTGTGTTCTGTGCAACTGGGCACGTGTCAGAGTGTGAGACAGGATCCCCACTCATCGGTGACACAGGATTACACCTGTTGTAATTCCCTTTGGTTGTGTGAGGGAGAAAGAAAGCTGGCTAAGTTTGACCTTTATTTCATAACTAATTATCACTTGCATTTGTAGCAACCACCCAAAATTACATTTAAACCTTTCCATAAATACATGGAAGAAGAAGGAAATATTTAAAGCAATGTAAATAAATGCAGAACTAAGTAAGGCTTTCTTCTTAAAAATTTGTTACATCCATTTTCTGGTTACTTACATAAAATTATTCAGTTGTGAGAATCCTCGTTTTAGATAGATCTACTAAAGGTGTAGTCCTGATTATGGTGTATATTCAATCATGGTGCAAACTGGAAAGAGTTTTGAAAATGAAGATTATCTCAAGCAAGTGAGAAATTGAAGAGTTAAAATGACAGCTCATTACTGATACTTTCTCTTAGTTGCAACTGAACTGCTAAAAACCACCAGCAGAATATATGGCATTAGACGTCTAACACCTGGAAAACTTTAACAGTGCTTTCAGTCACAGACTTGAGCAGTGCAAAACATTCCATTTTCATGGCTGCTATGTAAGTTTCTTATTAAATGAAAAAATAAAAGTGCAGAATGAAAGGTGGAAAAGTCCATCAGAAAAACAAATCACACATAAGGGAGTGGGTGAGGTGACAGTAGGAGCTTCAGATTCATTTTTCATATATTCATTCTTCAGCTAACAGTTGATGATGTCAAAGGGTTTCCCCATTCTGTTTTGCTCTGATCAGATTTAGATTCACTGAAGAATTGGGCTGATAAAAAGTCAGGAGTGTCATGATGGATTCCCGTGTCCCAGGAGATGGCAAAGCTAACAGCTCACTCCTGACTCAGCCACACTGCTGGCCAGCAGGCTCTGCTAGTAGGGAGGTTATACCTCCCTTGTCCCAACCTTTGGAATAATTTCAAGATGATTTCTGCTCTCTTAACATTTTTAAACAGCCATGTCTTGCTGGGAAATTTAGAGACTAAAAAACAGCACTGAGGTAATTTCACAGAAACTACATGGAAGCACAGGCTTTCTATACACTGTTGAGATAGAAACAAATTTTCTTTACAAAGATCTTGTAAAGAGAGAACCTTGGCATTCCCCTACAAGTTTTTTCATTTGGTTATTGCCAATACGAGTCATTGCAAATACAGCATGCTTCAGAATGGCAGTTCATCTAAACAGTACAATCCTTTGTCATTTTAAATCATACAAAACAAGTTTGTTTAAATATTATTACAAATGTTGTCGTGTAAATTTTTTAATGGTTAATACAAATCTTTGAAATGAAAACAACAACTCAATCAAGACATCAGGTTGTCCCTGTTATACTATGACACTTGTCTAATTGTTTCCATGCAAAACTATCTAGCAGCTTGTTATCCAAAGGTCAGAATAATGCCCAAGCAAGGACAAACCCTCTGAGTGTCATATTCATGGAATGCTAGATGACTTCATAGTTATGAAATTATTTCATTTCTCATGATAATTCCTGACTTGCCAAGTTAGTGAATTTTAAGAACTCTGAGAGCAGATTGTAAGATAAATGTGAAATAATCCATACTTCTGGAGTCAGGGACTTCCCTTCAGGCATTAGTTCATACTTGACTTACTTGACTTACTCTTGGGGATAAAATGAGTTAGGACAAGGTCTTAGATACCACATTCTCTTACTGGGAAAGAAAACCAACTTGCACAACTTTGGCTGGCTCATGTTTCTTGTTACACAGGCACTAAGAAGCAGCGGTTGCCATGAAATACTTTATTTAACCTCTGCAAAATGTTTTTTTAGTATGGCAAGGCAGTTCAGTTAAATGAAAATAAATAGTTTTAAAAGGATTGTATTTCTTTTACATTCACATCAATAAAATTCTCAATTTTTCTTTTGCTAATTAAGTATAGAGATGCGGTAATTGCCCATTTAGATTATTTAACACAATTAAATATATATACACCTAAAATATTTTTAGCAGATAGATTTATAATGCTTTATTTACATTTAGAATTAATTTTATTATTAATGAAACTATGGGCTATAATTTAAAAAATTCAACTTTTTTACGTTACGGAAACAGCTATAGCACACCAAGGATTTGGATTTATCAGCTCTTGATGGTGTCCCTCCAACTGTTTGGCTTAACTTAAAGCTCCTTGCTTCCTTCATTTTTTCCCTGCCTGGATCCTTTACATTTCAGGGAACCTAACCTTTCCCTTTTAACTTTCACTCTGATTCCTGCAAGTCTCGCTAGTTTAGCTAATATTTCAGTAATAAGTCTGAGGTCCGATGCTCGCTCTTCTACGCCGCTCCATCCCCCACATTTTCCTCAGATTTCATGAGGTTTTGGCTCCCCTTAGGGATAAGGCACCCCCAACTGTATAGTCCCTTTCAGAGCTGGGGTAGGTCCAAAACTGATGATATTTGAGGCTTTAAGCAATTCTGTCTAAAGCTGCCAGATTTTGTGAGTTCCTTTTGCAGATTTTAATGAAAGTTAGAGGTCTGTAAGATATCATTAAAAGGGAAGAGAAGATACATCATTCCTGTGCTCTACAGACAACACTGGCTCCTACATTATTATTGGATCCAGTCTGCACTCCTTATCTTGATCTTCACATTGTTTTGTGGGATGGGCCCCAGTTACATCAAAAGTCATGTTTGTCTCCAAGACAGCTGTGTTTTTTAGATGAACTGGAGCATATGATGCATAGGGTGAAACTCTGAAGTTAGAAGAGATCAGATCTTCCTAGTAATTTACTCAGAGTTAAGGAATTCTGTCTTGCAAGACAGTAGGCAATTGGAGGGTCCCACTAGGGATCACAGCAAATGTAAAAACCAGATACTCATGTGAGAGTCCCCTGAATGTATTCTGCAGAGATTGTTTGCTTATGAACAGACAGCAGAAATTGTCTATAAAATGCTAGTTATAACTAGTTGTTTTCCCCACACTCAAACTTCAGCAGAGTCCTCTGAGGAAGCACAGAGTGATGGATTTAAGTTCATTCGGTTGCTTTCTATGCAAAACATAAAGTTGCATAGGAGAAGTTTTTAGAAGTAGCAGCTCTCAAACCTTTCTGCAGTCTCCTTCCAGGGTAACAGTAACAGTTACCCATTTTCACTTTTCATCATCTCTAACTTGAAGCAGCATATATAATGGATAAAAGTCAGTTTCTATGTTGAATTGGGCAACAACATCAATGAGAACGTGGTTATAAATAAAATATATTTATTTCTTATCAAAGTAAGTAAATATACCTGAAACTGTCATTTTATTGCTACTTATATAGAATTTGAGGGAAAATATATCTATCACTTTTCTGATCATACACTTACAAAGTCTTGAGTAGATATTAGTACTGGTTAGTACATTATTAATACCTTCACTGGAACACATTTAATTTTTTTTTTTTTTT
>QWTY01016218.1:0-21171 GCA_008033365.1 Pseudorectes ferrugineus
TTTTTTTTTTTCCTGTTTGTTTTTAAAGTTGTTCTGCTCGACTTGCTAGTTTGGATTCACACTTTTACTTTCTGTCCTGAGACAGGCTTGGAACAGGAAACCTGAATGCACATTGCTCTCCAGCTCCTCTGAGATTGCTCCAAATGGCAATTAGAACTCATGACAGATTGGGATGGGATTCAGAGTATCCCAAGGTTTTCAGGTGTGTTTTGATGTAGAGCTTTGGGTCTGATTTGTCTCAGCTGCTATAGGATGCTACTGTAGAAATTACTATTTTTTTTTAACTGGCCAAGCAATGGGTTTTTTATTTTCCTTTCCCACAAGACTGTTTGTTCCAGTGCCACACAAGGCTCAGCTGTGCTCTTCCCATTTGAGCTAGTGGGGGTTGCTCAGTCAAATCCCCGGGTGCTGTTTTGGAAATGCCAGAGCATCTGAAGGCATCCTCCCCTGATGATACCAACCCTGTGATTCCCCCAGAGCCGAGTCCTAGGGACAGGCACTACCAGCCAGGAGTGTATCAACAGGAAGAGGGAGAAAGAGATCTGCTTAAAGACAGCAAAAGCAAACCCAGGCATGGCTGTTAGAGCACTGCAAACGCTCCCGCCAGCAGCAAGCCCATGAAAAGTGAGAAATAGAAGAGGCCAAGAGGATAAAAGCACATCACAATGCCAGGCCCCTGCCCTTGGGGGGCCACTGCAGTGCGGTACCAAAATACAGAAGGAGAACCTGAGCAGAGCAGTTTCTGTGCCATGAACATATGTTTTCTTCACTTCTCAGCAATACATCAGAATAGCACAACTGCGAAGAGCCTGTTTGCAATGTGATGCCTGCTTTTATCAAAGCCTTTACAGGCTGCTCGCAGGGAGAGCAGCAAAATGTTTGATACTGCTGAGATGTCACCTTCAGCCGAGTATTGAGGAATTAACAGAAGAACATAATGCAGCTGCAGACACTTTGGGATAGGATTCATCTCACCTGCCTCTCAAAGTCTCATGGCAAACTATGCCAAAATCAACACAATTCTGTTGCTTTACCTGGTACTTCACAGAAGAAGGAAAAGTCCAATTAGGGGGCATGTGGGCACATGTGAGGACTCAAGAACAAGCTTTGATGGGCTAAATATTCTCAAACAGAGAAGAGAAGTTTGAGAATGGTCACTGAGAGCTGCTGTCTGAGATGCTCAGTGTTGGTACTCCCAATGCAGCGTGACTGCTAAGCCTCACTAAAACTGTGATGATGCTTGGATGAGAGCTTCCTCTTCGACAGAACAAGCCTGTACCCCAAAGCAGTGCTTGTTTCTCCAGAACAAGAAATGATGCAGACTTTTTGGGGAAGGGCTCATCTCTGAAGGTGTGTGGTTGCTCTGGAAGCAGGGATGGAAATGCAGGAGTGACCTTACATCCCACCTGAGGGCTGCACAGTGAATTCACTGCCCTCAAAGTTTCAGCACATAGACATGGGAACACGAAGAGCTGATTTTCCAGTCTGTGTGTGGCTGTGAATGGGTGACCTCCTGCAAGCCCTGGGACTGCTCGGGGCTCTGCAGGTTCAGGAGAGGTGCTGGTATCTGCTCCCCACGAGGTCTCTGTGAGTCTGGCACACGAGGCTGCTAAGGTGGAGGATGTTATGATATAGATGACTCAATGTTAGAAATCTGCCTGACTTCATCCACACATTTCTTGCAGGTTCCCAAACAAATGATGACTCTTAACGCCTGTCAGCCAAGGCTAATCCAGGTCCCAGACTCCTGGGACCTGAGGAGGTCTGTTCCCTGACAGTAGAGAGGCTCCACTCTCCCCACAGCCTCTGCCTATGCAGTCCCCACAGGACAGGAGCACAGAGACTCCCAGATTGCTGTCCCCACACCTTGAAGCTGCAGGCAATGGGTTTTGGCACAGCCATAATGAGCTGAGCAGAAGAGACCCCAGAATGAAGACGGGCTGGAAGACTGAATTAATGCTGATTGAATCTGTGAAACGCACTCAGATCTGCCTTTGCTCAGGATGGACTGGGGACAGCTGCCGTGCCCACCTGTTTTTCTGAGCTGGGAACAGCATTGCTGCATGGGCTGCACCTCTCCCTGCCTCCTCCTCGCCTGCAACAGCATCGTCTCCTCACCCCTTCCCCCACTGCGGCCGTCTGTGCTTTGGCTTTCTATTACTTCCTTTGGTAGTTCATTAAAGACATTAATCACCTTCTGCACAAAGACATTTCTCCTGAACTCCCTGCAGGCCAGGCCTCTTTCTCCACTGCAGCTCCGCTGGCTGCTTCAGCCCTTGCAGGCACAGTGCTGGTGGCTCAGACCTGCCCCCGTTTCCCTGCTGATCTGGGTCCCTGCTAGACACCAGCGGGGTGGTCACCCCCGAGCCTCCCCTGCCACGCATGCTCTGACAAGAGCCTCCTTTCCAGCTCACTGGGGGCTACATCTCAGCATTTGTTGTCTCCCTTTTCCCTGGCCAAACAGTCCCATCTCAGGGCCAAGACACCACCTTTGTGTATCACCTGCATGAAGGTGGAGGACAGGAGAAAGCTGAGTTCTGCTGCTGACCAAACAGGAGATGCCAGCAGCTCCAGCTCAAATCTGAGCAGAAAGAGGAAAAGCCCTCAGAATGAAAAAATTTCCCTTGCTTAGCTAAGGGCTGAAAAGAGAGAAGGGAAAACTCCACCTATCGCACGTCCACAGCCCCTCCAGAGCTGCTGCCTTGCCCCTTTCCCACGTTGTGTCTCCTGCTCCAAGGTTTCTTCATCCTCTGTCCCTGTGTGCTCTCTGTTGGACTTTGCTTGTCTGTGCTTTCCTCACAAGCTCCCAGGCCTCCTGGTAATTTTTTCTGCTGTTTACCTGCCAGGATAGCAGTGATGTTCTCCTTCTCAAGGATGGCACTGAATGGGAGGTGGGTGCTGCGTGGAAGGAAAGCCAACAAGGCTCGGGGCGTTCAGGGGATGTTGGCAGGCCAGCAGGAGAAAAACCCATCTGAATCTGTGTAATCACGGATGCCTTTTGCTTGTTGAAGCTCACTGCTAGCAAAGATCAAAGCAAAGCATTTGGGAGGGCAGGAAGGTGAGAAATAGCCCTTGATTTCATGTGAGATTCTTCCACACTGCATCCAGATTACGTACAGAGGTTTCTGTATCTCTCCTCTGACCCTCCAGCCCTCAACCTTTCATCTCCCTCCCACTTCATCTCCATTAGCATAGTGGCAGGATCTCACTGACAAAATCAAAGCCAAGACTCCTACAGCATACAGAGAAATGCAGACACATATGCCGCATCCACACGAGAATCCTGCCATCAGCACAACTCAATCTTAGACATCAGTTGTTTTCTTTTGCACTCCTCCACTCTGTCAAAAACAAATAAAATCAAAGAACGAAAAGACCCTCTTGAAGAAGCCAAGATCTGGCAATTTTTTGCTGTCACTCACCTCTTCATTGCCTCTCCCTGCTGCTTCCTCAAGGGGTCACTCAGTCCGGCGAAGCATAAGCACATCTGAATTGCAACCCTGGGTGAGGATTGGCAGGGTCTGCTTTGCAGACAACAGGGAAAATAACTGATCTACATTAATAAAAATAATCAACACTTCAAGAGGTTTTTGTCTTTTTGTGTTGTTTTGGTGTTTTGGGGTCTTTTTAAGAGTCCCCCAGAGAGGATAAGTGGGTCTGGCTGCTGAAAGGGCAGCGTGACAAAATCAAGTGGAGACTCATTACTTTTTATGCTAATGAGCGATCAGTTCAGCAGGTGAGCAGGGAGAAGTTTCTGCTGGATACCACACTCTTATTGCCCCAATAATTCAGTACTATTTTGAAATATTTTTTGCTGGAATGACAGTGGATTGCAAGTGGCTTGGTTTGGCCCCTCTGCTGCACCTTGCCCAACCCCTGACTTCCTCAGGTGTTACCGAAGGACTTCACACGGAACTTTTCACTGGGAAAAACATTGCCCTGTTTCATTTCTCCACAACCAAAATAAGAGAAATAAAATCTTCTCTCTTTAAAGGAATGCAGCTGAAATAAATGCATCTTTGTCTTCAGTCTTGTGTTAATACCGCACCCCGGAGAATTTGGATCTTCAGAGTATTAAAGTCTCCCTGACTTATTGCCTCTTTAAGGAGCATGTTGGTTTTGTGTTTGCTCTGAGCTCCACGTGTTACTGAAGCTAACTGGGACCTTTTCCATTTCTGGTGGCAGAGAGCTGCTGCCTTTGGGGCCCTAACCCTATTAAGGGAAATGTAAACGTATGTATCTAAAATTCCCACCAGTTTTGGAAACGAACAGCACACTTCCCCACGCTGCCTTCCTTGCAGTCACATGAAGATTTCCACTCTCACCTTGCTAATAATGCCAAAAAATAAAGCCTGTCTGTTTCTGGCCTAGTAGAATCCCTAACACATGAAAAAGCTTTATTTTTAGAGAAGAAAAGCTGAGATGTGAGTGGAAGCTGTGACTGTCACACAATGGACAGGTCTGGCCTGTGCTGCTCACTGTTTCTCAAATCCCTCCTCTGCCTACTGCAGAGCCCAAATTTTACTTCTTCACTCTCTTTTCTGCTTGTCACCAGTGCTGGGATCCTTTCCAGATGAGCAGATAGATTTGCAGGTGTGAAATTCCCCTTATTCCTCCCTCTGATTTTTCCTTATGGCGTCATATCTGCTTTCCTCCCCAGGCAACTCTCCCACCACCCAGGATAAAAAAAATTAAATACACAAAAATAGTCAGGCAAAGAACAAGTGCCCCCCTGGCCTTTGAGGAGATGGACACACCAGACTGGGGGACACAGTTCCTGATGTGTGGTGCCAGCCTCTCGCAGGGCTGCCTCTGTCAGGAGACAGGGGAGCCCCATCAGTGTCCCTGCTGATGGTATCAGCCACATTTACCCAAAACCCCCCCGTGCCCAGATCCCTGAGGGCACACAGACAACCTGCCCTGTCCTGGCAGCCATAGCTGGGGAAGTGGCTCAGCACTCAGGTTTTAAATGCTTTTCCTTCTTGGAGAAATCATATGGGACAAGCTCCTGCCTTCCTCAGTGGTGACTGTGACCGCTGAGCACCCAGCACCCACCCCAGAGGCCCTGCAGAGATGTTGGGACACAGGGGGCTGGTGTCACCTCCAGGACCTGCTCCCTCCTATTTGGCAGGATTTCACCCATCAGCACGCTCCAAGCTGCTGGCATCTCACTAAACAAACACACACTTACTAGAAAGCTACAGCCCATCCCTGCCCAAAACTGAGCAGCTTTAACCTCAGGTTGATCTAACGTGAGTTGATGCTCCGTGATTCATCTGTCTGCATCACATCTTGTCCTGTGACATAATCTAAGGAGATGTATCTCCTTGTAGTACCTGTGTTTTATTAATCAGACCGCATCTGATCATTAAATCCATGTTTCTGTTGGCTTAACTCCCATTAAATAGTCATAGCGAGCATCCTGAGCTCTGCAGGGGAAAAAAAACATCCCAAAGCACTTACATGAGATTTCTGACACTGTGAAAATAAAAACAAGTCTAGCAACACCACAACTATTACAGGGCTGGGCTTATTTAGACTGTGGAAGTTTAATTATAAAAATTGCATTCTAATTGATTACTGCTGGAATAATTATAGCAACACCTTTACAAGAAATGGCGACCATCATATGTTTGTCAACAAAGAAGCTTCCTTTAAATTCAACACACAATAATTGTTTAATTAAACCAAATTTAGATCCTCATTTGAGAACATTTGACTGCTTGCCTATTCCTTCCTATCTCTGAGAGGTAATTTAAGAGATAAAAAGCAATTTCTATAAATACTCTATCTATATATGTAAGTATCCAAGGAAAAGAAGAAAAAGAAAGACTTCATTTCATAGCTGATCTGGATGTAAGCTTGCTGCTATTGATAAGAACATAAGCACAGAGTGAGTGATCACTCCAAATCCCTCTCTAATTGGTGCTTGGAGGCCTTCATAAAATACGAACAGAATCCAAACTACATGTTCATTTTCTAATTTGCAGAACAGATTCAACTGTTGATATTCTAGCAGCACCCACAGCATATAGTCGGTATGAGGACCCCACAGTAACTGTATCTATGCATGCAGGGAAGGAAAGGGATAAATAATTCATTGTTTTTCAGCCTCTTTACAAGTTTCCTTGCAGCTGCAAAATCCTGTTGCTATCCTGTGCAGACCCCTGTGTTTCGGGTGTGCAGCTCCTGAACGCCCCTTGTCAGCAGCCCACCACCCAAGCACACAAAATCTGGTGGCTGCCTCAGCAAAGCTGCAGGGCTCAGTGACGAGCAGGGGTTATTTTAGTCACTGGTCATCCCTGCAAAGTGGCTTGAGTTTTGCAGGGACAGATTCACCAAGCTGGTGACTCACCTTGTGCGAGCCCCGCTCACAGGGCATGGCCCCCAGGGCAGGCTGTTGCTGAGCCATCCTCTTCCCAGGACAGCCAGAGCAGCCTCCACGTCTGCCTGATGCTGCCAGGCTCACCTGGGGACCTCAGCCAAAGGCTGAAAGCAAGGAGTCTCTGGACCACAAATTAAATAAAGCTATGGAGCTGTGGCTGAAACAACTCCTATTCCCTGAGGAGCTGGGCTCTGCACAGGATGGGGATGCGCATTACACTGTGCACAATTGGAGGCTGAGATGAAGAATAGGAGAAAACTATTCCCAGCACAGGTTGTCTCAAGAAAGAAACCTCTCATCCCTCTGCTGTCAACAGTACACAGCGCTCCCATCCACTGTGGACCTTCCAGGGACAGGAATTTGCAGATCTCTCTTAAGCTGCAAAGCTCGTGTGCCCTCACACCTGGCACAGAGCATCCCTCTTCCCACCCCTCTCCACCCTGACCTGCAGCATCAGCTCTTCTGTGCTGGGTCTGCCCTGAGTGCAGTCAGACACGGCAAATCCCAGTGTGGCAGAGTTTGCTGGAGACTGTGTGGAGGCCGTAAAGCTCTTTTCCAAACATGGCTGGAGACAGAGCCTCTGAACATGTCTTTAAAGCTGATCAGAAGGGTTTTACTCTGCTACGTCACCAGGTAAATATTTCAGCTACATCACACCATCACTTTACCCTTTATAGTCACCTGGCACTGCTGTGTAACTCTGCTGAAGGAAGGACTCTCAATTCACCCTCCTCCCCTAAACAATTTCCTTGGCCTTTGAAGAAACAGCACAAACTTATAAAGCCTCCTAACCTTTAGTTAAGAACCCTCAGAGTGGCAGGTGTGTACTTTCATACGGGTAAGCCCCATCAGGCACCCAGCTGCAACCACGGAGCGTGCTCATTACCATCTATTCTGTGGGATGGAATGAATTCAGGAAGATATTTCAGTTATTGAAATGTGCCCATGCCTCAGTGATGCAACAACATTTGCATCAACCCCGCACGTGAAACAGGAAGTCACCACATGTTATATCTACAACCTCTTCTTGCTTCCTTAATGATTATGGTTTGCTTAAAATCCTCATCTCCTGACATTTTCGCACAGGGACCACAGGACCCACACAGAGGTTTTCACAATCACTGAGTAACGATAAAAGGTCCACTTCTGAAAACACCAGAAATGTGAAAGTTATTGCTGGGCTGTCACAGTGACAGCCCAGCAACTACAGCAGCCTCTGGCTATTCTCCAGATTTCTCCCTCGGATGGGTGTCATTGTTACCAATTCACGGCCGTGAGGAGCGTCATTAACGGAGCTGTCACCTGGGCACGGAGCTCACGGTGTCACTTCACCCAGTGTCACGCCACAGCGCGCTCATCCTCACCAGCGAGCAGCTCCGTGTCAGGCAGAGGTAAACAGGGTCACAGCTGATGCCGAGATACATTTTGCACACGATTTCCTCAGCCAGCCTGCTGTCGTGCTGCTGCACTTCATCCCGCCACTTCATCACCACCCCACAAGCTGCCCAACAAGGGTGTTGCTTCTGCTGTCACCACTGACTCTTAATATCTGCTCTGTATTTTGAGTGATGCCGCTTCAGGCACTTGCCATAAGGACTACATTCAGCACACGAGGCTGGCTCCCAGCACGAAGCAGGACTTGCAGTGGAGCTGGGACCTACTAGTCTTGCTCAGACGTCCTGTTGGAGACCCAGACAGGTGAAGCATCAGGGTGCAAACACCCTGAACTGTCATAGAAACAGGTAATGCCAATGGCAAGGAAATGCTGTGTTCTCCATCTCCATGGGAACAAAACCCGGTACTTTTAACTGGTAGCACGGCCAGTCTTCTCTCAGAAGATAAGGACCACTGTGTGGGCAGGGTTTTTATTCTCTCTAAATAAACAGACCTTTCTGCTGATATCTAGTCTTGGCAGCCAGGCAAGGAATTAGCTGGAAGATGAAGAGTGAGCTAATTCTTGACAAAAGTTTCACTTCAGCTCTAGGGTACTAAAATCAGGTCTCCTAATGGCCTGTTTTCTTTAGGTTGGGGGTTTTTTTTCACCCCTAGGGTACATGGAATAACACCTTCTTTTGTGCTTACAAAACAAATGCTGCCTTCCATAGTCTGGAGGAACTTAGGAAGTTTTTAATTATAAGAAAAGCAAAACGAGGACAAGTGAAGTTGGACTGTGCAGAGTGCTCTGCTGGTCTGATCTAGGACAATGTGCCCTACATA
This sequence comes from Pseudorectes ferrugineus, assembly GCA_008033365.1. Lineage (NCBI taxonomy): Eukaryota > Metazoa > Chordata > Aves > Passeriformes > Pseudorectes > Pseudorectes ferrugineus. The sequence goes on from QWTY01016218.1 coordinate 8,603, forward strand.
GAGCTCAAATATAACATCCTTTGGGAGGCTGCCTTGCTTCCATTCAGCTTTTGTGAGACCACCCCTGCCCCCGCAGTACTAATGACAGATTTCTGAAGCATAACTGGTGTCATGGTCTTGCCATCAAAGCTGTAAACAAAACCATTAGTGGCAGGCATGGAGAGGGAGGGAAAGCCATGTGCAGATGGAGAAATTATTCAAGTGATATTCTTGCAGTTTCTGCTTTCTTCCTGCTATCAGCTCTGAAATAGCTCATCCCCAGCCACAGTCAGCAACTCCACTCCAGGTGGGTGACGTTTTCCCTTGACAGATACAAGGTCTGGCTTTTTTCTTCTATTTGTCTGGTTTTCCTGCCAAGAAAGTGCCATTGGATTGAGCTGAAATAGTTGCTGTTCCTTGATGGAAACCTTGTATTTGGCAAATAGAGGGATATTAAGGAAAATAGAAAATCTTTAGATATGCCATTAGATACTGCAAAGAAAGTGTGGCCAAATTGTTACTTCTCTCTCCCATATCATACTGGGCAGGAAATTCCTGAAATCTTGTATTTGCAAACCCTCCAACAGAAAATATCACAACTTTTTTTTTTTTCTTCAAAAAGCCTCATTAATTCTCCTCTGGTACATTCCTGGCTCTTTCTTCCAGGAGATCCCTTCTGTGCATTTCTGAGCAGAGAGAACAGTTTGTGTTCACCTCTATCCCACACAACTAAACTGCAGGGGGGATGTTTCAGCGACTCAAGAGGACTCTACGGACGTGAGCCAACAACAATCCAACAGGCTCTACAAAGGCAAGGCTTCCTCCAGCCTCTCCTGACAGCCCCCAAACACACACACACAGGCTCAGGGAGTGTCAGCAGCAGTGTCTGACACCAGGTCAAACCAAGGAATTCTTTGTGCATCACATCCCGCCGCCGGCGCGAGCCCCTCGCCCACAGCACTGCACCCTGTGCTCCAAGGGAAGCCAAGGCTGCCACAGCAACCACGGGGCTCTGTTATGGGTTTGGTTTTCGTTTGGTTTCCTTGTGGTCTGGTTTTTTGCTCCTAACCTTGGTTTTACCTATCAGGCCAGGTTTTTTTTTCCCAATTATATCATATCATGAGAACAGTGCAGCCAATGTGCTGGGCTTCAGCAGGGTGCAGATACACCCTGAGATCAATTCTGTGGTGCAAACTCATTCTTTAATACCTGTTTTTAGAGCCAATGAATTAATTTCTTGAAACTAGAACTCTCTTACCTCTCTGTCATTACTAGGCATGCCCTTATTGTGGATTTGGACTCCACTTGCACCAAGCTCCTGGTTTCTGCTAGGTCTTTCTTAAATTACAAGGACAGATGGTTAAACTGGGGCTGAGGAAGAAGTTGTTCACACTAAACAGAGATTTCTGTGCTCTCTGTGGGTGGAAAGGGGTGTCTTTGTTGTGTATCACAGCTATGGGAAATATGGGGATGAAACCTCAACATAATGAGTTGGGCAGAGGTTAGAGAAACAAGAGGAAATGAAATGTTGGGGGGTTTATACCACTTTGGACGCAATGGAAGGGAAAACACAACACATGCTGGACAACTGCAGCACTACCTCACCCCTATTCCTCAGCACAAACCAAAACGACTCAGAAACCCTTTGTCTGTATGTTTGGGGTTTTCTTGCCTGGATCCTAAAGGCGAGCTGCACATTTGGAGCAAGAGGTCCCATATTTCAGACAGGAAACAAACCCAAGTCAGGAATAAAGCACCCAAAGGAAGGCAGAGCACGGTGGACGCCAGTACTTACAGGTGTATGTCATTTCAAAGCTGTCACTGATGTTCACAATGTCGATCTGGGGAAGGAGCTTAGGGGGTTCCGTGAGCTGAGACAACGCAAACCTAAAAGCCGCATGTTCCTGGGATTGTTGATTAGGAAATAACCCCCCTGGGGAGAAAAACAGAGCGATAAGAAGAAAGGTCTTAAGAACATTTGTATTAGAAACATCACCAGTCCAAAATATTCCTGCGAGCAGAGCCTACAGCTCCGCAGCCCAGGGAGTGCCTCTAAACTCAGGAATCCTCCAGCACGCAAGACCCAAGGGTTTCATGCCTGCTGCGGACAGGTTGGGAGCAGAAAACCTTTCCAGTATGTGTGTTATGTAACCCTGGATCACATATAGGAGCCCTGATGCATCCCCAGGCCAAGCAGCCTGCAGGACAGGGATAATCCATGGGGTGCGGCTCAGCCTCCTCACCCCCCTGGTAACTTCAAGCACGAGGAATGGTAATGCTGTCAATATTACCTCAGTAAAGGAAGAATGAGAGTCTTCCTTCCTCCCTTCGCTTGTCATGAGGCTCAGTTTAAGCCCTGCTGACTGGGAGGAGAGGTTTGCTACAGGAGCATGCCAGGGGTCCCCCCACCCTGTGGGACTCTGGGGTCTGGGGCAGCCTGGCTGAGCCTGGCACAGCGCTGGGTGGATGGGGACAGGGCTGTGAGAGCCGGAGTGACACGGGACTGTGACCAAACGACTGCTGCTACTGGAGGTTTGTTGTCCAGAAAACCCCTGAATTTAACAGGTGACAGTGGCCAAACTCAAACTGGGCAGGAAACTTAAAGCTTGACCCTCAAAGGAATCAATCTAAAGAGAAGCACAGACAAGCCCAGAACCACAGGATGATACAAACAAGGATAGGAACTGGGACCGGGCTGGACCAAAGCTCAGAGCCTCTCTTCCCCCATGGATCTGGAACAAAGTGCAGCGATAACCCAGCCCTAGGAAAAGTTTCCTGCTGCTCCCCCAGCAGGAGCCTTGGCTTGCAGCAGATCCCTTCACAGCCTCCAGAAAGATGCTATTAAATTCAGCCTGTCTTGTAATCTATATGCATTTAAAGAGAGCGCTGCTACTGGCATTTCAGGAGGAGGGAAACAAAGCACTTAGCAACAAGGGAGAATTAAAATAAAGCTGCAGAAAGTATCAATGCCCAAGATGACTTGAGCAAGAAGCAAATAGGCAAGGACCTGCCAGCAACGTCACTTTGCACATCTTTAGTAGAGGGGGCATCTCCTTGTGTGAAAAGGGCTATTTGTGCACCAATATCCCCCCACCTCCCCCGTTCCTCCCACCCCACAGCCTAATCATGGATATCGGAGGAATCAGATGCTCGTAGCTAAGTTGTGTTTGTCGAAAGGCAAAAAATCTGGGATTTTGCACTAATTTGGGGTAAAGGGGAGACAGGAAGGGAGGGAGACAAGGATGCAGCATCAACAGCAATAAAAGCACTGATTGTGCAGCTGGACTCAGGCAGGAGTTGCCTGAACTTGGTGGATTAGCAATTGATTGGCATTGTAAGGAGAAAGGAGGCGGGAAAGAAAACCGGCGTGAAAAGGAAGGGAATTTGGGGCTAGGTTACAAACGATCACCAATAAAGATCAATGGGAGAGTAATAATAAACCCGGGCAAGGAGGGAAAGGGGCACTGAGAAGTTACAGGAAGGGAGGAAGGAATCAAACAGGCACTGCTGGTGTGCAGGGGAAGCAAGTGGCATGAAATGGAAAGAGACTTCAATGCAAGATCTTCTTCCAATAGCTTTGCCCTTATTCTTCAGCAATAACAACAGAGAGAGTCTGTTTGTTACCTCCCGCCCCAGTTACCTACAGATGAGAGCATCCTCACGAAAATGTATCATGCAACCGCGGATTTTGCAAATGCACCAACACACAATGGCAGCCCAGGCATTTCTCAGGGCAAGAAACAGATATTTTTTTCATACTTCCTCCATTTCAGAGGCACTTTTCTCCCTCTGTGCTGGTGTGTGTGTGTGTGTGAGTGCAGGCATTTATTCCAAATCTTCCCCTCCCCCAAAGCCAAATTGATCCATCTCTGCTCCGGCAAAGCTGGTACCAACACACATCCAGCCCTCGCAGTTCACCCCCTCGCTCTCTCTCTCACACACACACATACATTTTGCATTTGCAAGCACACGAACGGGTCAGTTTGCCCCCACCACCCCCTCTCCACCCGTACCCACTCACCAGGCACCATCACCCCAAGCCCCACACTCACCTATCTGGATATTGTTGGGGAAATTGGCCCCTAACACCGCCCCTAGGAAACTGGTGCAGAAGAAGGCAAAAATGTGCTGCATATTCCCTTTTGCATTGGCGAAAAAGAAGCCCAGTTCCAAGCATAGATTTGATTTTTCCCCCGCTCTGCTCTCTTTAGCCGCCTCTCTCGCCTCCCCTCCGCTGCGCCTCCGGGATGCGCGTCTCCCTCGCTCCGAATCCAGCGCTGAGACTGCCGCTGAGCAGCGCCTGGCAGCAGGATTAACTGAGCCCCGAGAGAAAGAAAGAGAGCCCGCTCCTCATCCACATCCCTCCCCCGCCACACACAACGCACACGCACACGCACACGCCAGGCGCTTCCACCCAGCTCCTTCCCCTGCTCCCAGCCGGAGCTCAACAGCTGGGTACCGCATCCCCCCCGAGCCCGGCTCTTCCCCCGGGGGTCCTGCCTCGGGGCTCTAAGGGCAATCCCCACCTACCCCTCAGTTCCCAGCTTTCCCCCTCAACTTCTGTTTGGCAGCAGCTTAAAGGAACCTGTGAATCAGTAGGTGGCAAACTCCTCTAGAGAAAGGGCAGAAACTCGTCAGCCTGTGATCCATCGCTTCCCGACCTGGGCTCTCACCCCTGGGTCCTGTAGTTGAGCCGATCGCTCTCCGGAGCCTGGCTCGTTAGGATAACAAAGAGGGTCCTGCAAATGTGCCTTGGAAGGAAGGATTTCGGAGCAACAAACAAGAGATCCTGAAGGATTAAAAAAAGGAAAGCCCTCCATCACCTTTCTCATTGATTTTTCCTGCCCACTGTAAATGTGTGAGCCTTTTCACCACTGCACTTGATGTGGAAGAATCTGTACTCACCAGCACCATCAGACAGGGAATTCTTCTGAAATTAGGGGGCTATCTTAGCCTGGATCATTTCAGAAGCTGTTTCATGGCAGTTCTAGCAAGGCTGGAGCTTATTTGACCATAAGCAGCTTTGCTCAAAAACAAAAGGATGAGAAAAATAAAGGAAGAACCAACAAAACCCAGCTCCTAGGCACAACCTGGGATTTGGAAATCCTTGAAGAAGAACCGTGGTGAACACAGAGCCATAGCCGCCTCATAAAGGAGAGAAAATTCACCCATTTTCCCCTAAAGTCCCAAACCAAACTTGAGGCCATTCATGCCAGAAGCTGAAATCCCATGTCCAGGCCCAGAGATTCTGCCCTTGCTGTTTCCAGCCTTGATACACACCAGGGGTCCATAACAGAGAGGAAACAGAAAGAAAAAAGGGATGTTAGGGCAGAATTAGAAAATACTCAGATGCCCTGTGTCTTGGTTTGGTGTAGGGTCCCTTGCCCTGGTCCCCTCTCCCCATCTCCAAACGCGTGTGGTTAAACTGGAAGAACACCAAAGAGTGGTGACCAATGTTTAAAGGTCAAGAACTGCTCCTGCATAAGGAGCAGTTGGACAGATGAGCACAATGCAGAGTGGGATAACTGAAATGGGACGTGGCCAAGCCTGCAAAATCTGCAGTAGCACAGAAATGTTCCCAGTTGGCCACAGGACTCAGGTGTGACATAACTTTATGGTGCACTACTCTTTATATCCTCAGGCCTTTGTTTAATCTCTGCAAATAAAGAGTCTGGCATCTTTAATATCTTCCTAGACAGTTTTATGGATTTCACTGTGACTTCTAGGATGACAAAATGCTTAAACACCCACATCAAGGCCAGAGTTGGTGTGGGGTCTCAGAACTGTACTCTTACAGCTTTGCATCAGAGAGGAGTCGCACTGATGCCTGAAACTCGGTGGCCTCTTACAGGACAGTCCGTAGAGTTACACTGCAAAAAACAGAGCCCAGAAGATTTGCATCTATCATGGTAAGCTGTGAAACATCCTTCTAGGATGGTTTCCTTTTTTCCCCAAACCACCCTTTCCCAGGTGACCAGGCAGTGACTCTTGGTGCCAGGTTCATTAGAGAAATCATTCAGGCACTCAGGAACCAGATAAAGGCGGCCAAAGGATGCCCTGACCCTGCCTCACTGCCTGGGTGACCTTCAGCCCAAAGTCACATCCAAGCACAAAAAATTCCCATCTGCTGTTGATAGGAGCACCTTCACCAGGCTTCCATTTCACTCCCTGTATAATTTAAGCAATACTGATTTGAGGCTAAAATAACCTGCTGATAGGTTTTATGGGATCTTGCTTTCCATCTGGAATTTAATAGAAACAGCTGCATTTGTAATCTGAAGAAAGGCACTGAAGGATAACCAGTGCAACAGAAAGATGCCAGATTTCCAAACTCCCAAACAGCCTATCTGATAACAATAATAGTAGCCATAACAATAAAATATTATAATAGCTTGCAGAAATCTTGCACAGTCGCATTAATTAATAATGCAGCTTTTGTCTATAAACCTCTCAAAATGCAGGTGGCTTAACAAGGGGAACCTCACCACAGTGTAACAAGATAAGTAGTAATAAGATCATTATTTTAAGAAGGTATTCATTTCCGTTTTCCCTACAGATAACAACACTTTATTCGGGGTTTGTTAGCATAAAGATGTTCAGAATTAACTCTAGGTGTTCTGAAGGTTCTTTAAGTCAACATAAAAGCCATATAACTTCTGGCTGAAAAACAAACTAAGTCTTGGGAAATAGATGAAACTCTTCAACTTCACAGGAGTAGTCACAACAGAAAGACAGATCAATCCACCCGTCTTCTGAAAGAAGACAACTGAATTACCTTGGTTCCTGAAAACAATTGAAGGAGCGTATTTCTCCTCTCAGATTTCAGGAAACAATTAAAATCATGCAGTACAGAATACAAGCATGTTGCAGAGTGCCATCTTAATCAGGAGCAACTGAAAATATCAGGGATGGAGTTTTTTGAAGACCTGTATTTTGTCTCAAATGTTTCTTAAGACATAGATGGGACAGGCAGGCATCTGGTGATCAACAGAGAACACCCAACATGATTTTGTGGGATTAAGTCATGCAAAGTGTAAAGAATTAGGTAAATACAGGTCTAAAAAAAAAAAAAGTTTCTCAAATTTAAGAAATGTTAAAAAGGCATTTTGAAAGAGTGTAGCTGGTTCACTTTAGATCTTTGCCAGACATGAGAATAAGAAAATGGCTATGCCAGAGCTGCTGTTGCCCTTGTGTTCTGTCTGCAGCTGACCTTGCTCTACTGGGCAAGAACCTTTGTTCTCACCCATTTCTGCTCCAAGGTTTTGCTTGGAGCCAGAGGATTTTGGCTCTGAGAAGGATGTCTGCTGCCTTCCTCTTTGCTCTGCTTTGCATGGCTCGCGGTTGTCCGCCCGAGCAGCGTGGTCTGCCCTCGCCATCAGAGCTTTTGTTTCCAGGATGGGAAATCAGCGCTTGTTGCAGCAGATATATTTCTGTACCAGAAGCCTTGAAAAAAACAAAGGACTCATTCACATGCAGAAGCCTCCAGCCTTGAAAAATGAGGAAATCAACAGAACTCGGCATCCGTCCGACCTCCCAGCAGAATTATTTCCCCCTGTGCCCACTCTGTTTTACATGATGCTCCTGAATGTCTTTAAAGAGGCTATTGAAATAACTATTTCCGAAATTCCTTTTATTTTCTATCTGGACAATCTCTATAGGAGGCTTTTTATAAAGAGCAAAAATGTAATTATAGTGATTAATTTAAATAAACTCCAAACAATGCAGAATCTCATATGGTTTTCACAGAGCCTTGGCATAAATGAATGCTGATGGAGTGACACCACATTTCTCTGCTTGCCTTGGTCACCTCAATTTTGCTATTTTGGATAATGTACCACTCAAGGAATGATTGTACCACAGGCTCTGAGAGGAGAGACTCCAGAATTTTAACATCAGTCATTTGCTTCGATCCTTAAATCTGGAAGGTATTATTTACACTGAAAACCAGCATTTACAAACTCTATTCACCCGACAATTTTTGTTAGAATCTCCTTGACAAAAACAGCCTCAGCAATGTTTGGTATCAGGTAGAAAAATCTTCCCTCATCTTCAATGAGTTAGGCTGAGGTGTCCATGGACCCTCTGTCTTTTGCACAGCAGTTGGAGCCGTCAAATGAACAATTTTGACACCGCAGAAGCAACCCAGAGAAGTTAAGGGAAATATGAATTTTCCAGTGCATACTAAAATGGAAAGATGTGGGACAGGAACATGTGAACAGAAACTGGGGAAAGTCGGCTTTTTCCACAAACTGTATAAGAATGTGCTTCTGTTGTCATAATGATCGGCCTATTACCATATTTATAAGAAATTCTTGCTCACTCTGGGATAATTAAGTAAGTAAATGGACTGGAAGATAAACCCGTCAATCAGAGTGGCACTGCAAACACCGTGCACCCTTCAGCTGGAAATTCATGAGCAGCAGCTGGCACATGGAGCTGAGCCTTGGCTGGGAGCAGCCCCAGGCTACGATCAGTCTGGGGAGGGCTGGGGGCTCCAGAGCCACCCAGCACAGCTGGATGGGGGTCTTTGGCTCGACAGGGCCAGGGGCTTTCTTGGAGTCAGGGAAGGGAGCAACCTGTGCGCTCAGACCAAGCTGAATATGCTACAAATTCAGATCTGCAACTCTGTTTTCTAAAGTTGTTTGTCCCACCATCCAGCTGACCTGTTGAGGGTGGGTTTGTGTCCACCAAATGGACTTGCAGTGCTCAGCCAGGGACTGTTCTGATAGACAGTGATGCAACCAGTCCTGCACAGGTAAATATCTCCATGAGCACTCAGGAGAACACTGCAAATCTCTCTGTGACGAATCCCAGCTGACCTCTTTACTGACTCCCCGGAAAGAAAACTTTACCATCTGCAACCCCAAACCCACTCTCTTCCTCATACATGGAAGGCTGCTAGCACACTTTTTTTTCCTCCTGGTGAATGGTTGATTTATAACTACTTATAGAATCTCTCTGTGCCCTAGTCTCAGTTTACGCTCTTTGCTGAGTCATAAACATAAATCAGAGATGTGGGTGGATCCCTGTTTGTTATTAAAGCACCTTATGTTTCTCTAATCCTCACCAGAGGAAGCAGAAGTTACTGGTAATACATTAAAGTTACAGTAGGTTGTTGGAGAATATAAAATCCCCCCCAGATTATTGCCACAGATCGGTTGTCATGCTATTTTCTCATTGAATGGAAAACCAAATAAATTATAAGTATTAAAAAAATTGTTGAAAATATATGCTGGGAGATTATTTACTGTGAAAAGGCAGACACACGGGATGCAACTTCAATCAGAGATTCTGATTATCAATAATTCAGTCAAATGTTCATACACATGATAAAGTTTTCTTTCACTCAAAGTTCCCAAAACATTGTGAATGCTCCAGATGAAGTCAAATAATGATAGAGGTGATTATGCAGTTTAATACTGATATACGAATCAACCCTCATTTTTAATCCCTGGCATCAAACTCAAGATGTGCAGAAAACAAACGTGAAATGAGGAAGATAAAAGGATGCTGATTTAGGAAATTAAAAAAAAAAAGCCCAACAAACCAAAAAGCAGCAGCAGCAGCAATTGCCACAATTCAAACAGCCTTACAAAGATTCCATCATTGCCATCTGGCTCCACGGCTCTCAGGCTGCTTTGCTAACACTCAAGATAAACAAACACGTGGGCTGAGCTTTAGGGTGGCTGATCTTGGCCCTTCCAATAGTCAAAGGACCCAAAGTTTTGAACTGGAGTGTCTGAGTCAAGAAAAGAAGCATCAATTTCCAGTCCTTGCATCACATCCTACTGGAGCAGCCTGCCAGCTACCAGCTGGGAAGGGGGAAGTCTGTGCACAAAGGAGAAAACTTAAAAAATCACTGGAATTATCAGTGTCATTCTGTCATGAATTTCTGCAATCAATACAGATATTCATGTCACTTCTCCTCCTTCTTTAATTTCTACCCGTGCTCTATCTCACAGGGAAATGAGAATTTCAATGTTGGATCAAATCACACAAAATCCCACCCTGAGTGTCTCAGCCTCGCACGCAGCATGGTCTGCAGCACATTTGGAGTCTGTATTAAATGGGTTGGATTTCACAAGGACTAATAACTGATTGGAGATAGACACCTGTGAAAAGTCTACAGAGAGCCTTGCACATGTGAACCCTGCACAAATAATCTGAACTCCCTCAAAAGACTGTCAGAAGAAAACCTTGTTGCAATACAAAATACCATTATGTAATTTTATATGAAAAGTTGTTTAAATTCTCAAAGTATGTGAAAGCAAAGTGGTTTTGGTTTCAGTTAAGAGGAGGAATAAATTGAGCTTTGCAGAGTTTCTGAACAAACAGGACATCAGCCACACATTCATCATTGGAGAAACTACAGAGGAGAAACAGAAAGGCTTCAGGCTGGGACACAGAAAATCCTTAGAGCTGGAGAGAGGATAATGCAGACTGGCACCACTCAGCTGAAAGGAGTTGAATGGGGAATGAAAAGATCCAGGCAGTCAAAGCACTGCCTGGCCCAGACACCCTCCATCAGATGTGTCTTTGTTCCTCTTCCATAGCTCCAAACCCAGTTTTCAAGTTCCACCAAGTAATGTTCTACAAATGTGTGGCAGAGGTCCATAGCAGTGGGATGCCCCAGCTTCTCACTTCTCTGTCAGAGCATCTAAGCCCTCCATGGCACGGCCAGACTGTCACCATGGCACGGCCAGACTGTCACCATGGCAGAGGACATTGCTGCCAGCTCCAGGGTGGGTTGCTGCAGGGGGAAGGGGACACACTCAGCAGCAGCTCTTGGGCATCCTCGTGCAGAGGGCTGGTGCAGGGGCACTGCCTGTTACACTCACTCACCCACAAGGTCTCCAGCTCAGCCATCACTCCTAGGCTGCTCTGTTTGGACAAAGAGCTTTAAAGCTTAGTGGGTGCATGAGGATCTGTAGGTTATTTATAATTTATCCTCTTCATCCTTTACACACCAAAGAAATGGCAATGAGCTAAGGATATATTCTGAAATGAATGTCATTTTTAAAGAACCATCCTGTTTTCCAGGCTGGAAGAGAGAGATAAAGGATACAGGCCCTGTTACACCAAGTGTTTCTGGAGGTGTCCCGTGTTAGGGACTTTTTGTACTCATCAAGGTCTGAGAGCCCTGAGCCTCTCTGTACATCACAAGCACAGATCAGTGCTGTGTTACAAACAAAAGGCCAGACTCCCTTTGTACTCCCAACAACTGATCAAGACAGAAAGAACAGCACACAAACACCCTGTCACCTGGCACACCACAAAGTTTGCAACCTGTTGGAGCAACACCTGCAATTAGAGCAAGTGGGAATCAGAAGAGAGCAGATCATTAGCGAGAAAGGAAAAGAACAGAGCTGAGGAGCTTCAGTCACAAAAGAAAAATATGAAAGAACAAATAAGATTTTCTTTTCAGGAATATAAAAAAACAGTAATTGCTTTAGAAATCTTACACATTTATGTGCATTTTCTTTGGATGCAGTCTAGGACTATTGGGCAACTGCACTGAGTCGTGTTACTCGAGAAACCTGAGCTCCTGTTAAGCTCTGCAGAAGCAGCACAATCAACCTACAGCATCCTGTCACCTTGCCCACAGGAAGCTTCGATCATCCTAATCAGCTACTAATGGCCAGCGATGGAAGAAAAAGAACATTTATCCCACCTGAGAGATTGGCAGTGGAATCAATTTGCCAGAGCTCACAGAACCCACAAGAGGGCCGGGACTGAAGCACGCTGTGTGTCTCTGCCACAGGAACTACAGGAAAGTCCCCAAGCATGAAAACCTCGTGTACTTGTCCCCTGCCCACGTCTCGTAGGAAAGCCCCCAAGAGCTATTGCCATCTGTAGCAGCGTGATGACAAGTGGTACACTGCCTGAAACGACACAGGGAACCACAGACATTTGGAAGTGATTCAGGTGAACATGGTGCTGCTTTGGAAAATGAATAATACGCCAGCGATGGATTTGTGAGGCTCGCTGCTAGCAAAGCTCTGGCTTCTTCTGGGCACTGTGCAAACAGCCCTCGTGATGGAAAGGCAGGATTCAATCTGCTTGGAGCTCACTTTAACTCCAGGGCTGAGGGTAAAAAGAGAGACAATGTGGAATACAAAGACCTGGTGACCTAATTCATTAATTACAGGCTGCTTTCAGCTATTTGATTCTGCTTTGCTATGTGCATCTCATGGGCTCTTTCCTACGTACATCTCTCTTTTCCTCCCTCCTGCCAAGAAAGAGAAGCTATTTAGATTTCCTATCTAGTGTGATGATATCATATTTATTTATAAATGTTCGTCTTTGAAATAAAAGGACGGGGATGATGGTGAGTGCTATGCTTTTGAATTCCTGGCCCAGGGTTTGTGCTGCAGCCTCAGGAGTTTAGCTGGCCCTTGCTTCCAAGTCCTTCAGATGGTGAGCCACAGGTGCTGGGAGAGCCATCCCTCACTGGCTGCATCCACAAAGCCATCCTGCCTCCTCCAGCTTTTGCAATGGAGCGTTTTCCCCCCAGAGTTGTGATTATGAAATGTCACCGTGGAAACAGTTGGAATATAATATGTGCTTGCTTGCTTTCCCCCACCCTCCCT
>QWTY01016219.1:0-22574 GCA_008033365.1 Pseudorectes ferrugineus
CTTTTCATGACAACAGGGACCACAATGATTGAAAACTGTGCATCAGCTAGGCTGTATTTTGTTTTGGACCTGAGAAACAAGGTGGATGTTGGTCTCTTCTCCCAAGTAGCAAGTGATAGGGTGAAAGGAAATGACCTCAAGTTGTACCAGAGAAGGCTATGATGGGATGTTAGGAAACATTTCTTCATTGAAAGGGTTACTAAGCCTTGGAACAGGCTGCCCCTGGAAGCATTTGAGTCACCACCCGTGGAGGTATTTAAAAGATATGTAGATGTGGCATTTTGGGACATGATTTAGTTGTGGGCTTGGCGGTGTTACTGCCAAGTAACACTGACAGTGTTAAGTTAATGGTTGGACTCGATTATCTTACAGGTCTTTTCCACCCTAAACGATTCTATGGTTCTGTTTGTGGTTTTAGCTGGCAGAAGGAAGAATTTTAAAGATAGGTTAGATTTAATCTAAATCACAGTCTCCATTAATATCTTGCAGTTTGTGGAAAGTGCATCAGGTTTTACTAGTTTCCAATTAGTTTCCAAGACTGTCTCTGTTTTCTGGATGTTCTTCATCAAGTTTTAAGGTTGAAATGATGCTTATGGGTACATTGTTTGATCCCTTGCATAACTGCATAGGGCACTCTATGACTTTCACCTATAAAGAGTACCTATTTGTGAAGCTGTGTAGGCTATAATTGAATGAGATAATGATGAGGTGACATTCTCCCACTTTCCCATCTTCTTTGAATGTGAAATGCCACATGTACATCGGGGGCTTTTCAGAAGCAGAGACCCTCACACTGTATAAGAGAGATCCCAAGGAACTGGGCAGTTGGCCAGTATATTTTACAATGGCATGGATTTTCCTGAAGTTTTGGGAATTAGTCATCTGAAGTATGGTTTTCATTTGTATGACACAGCCTTTTATTTTGATCCATTCTACCAATGTTAGCATATTCTAGCCTTGCTGATATTCTCAAGTTGTTGTCATGTGCTAAGCACAAAAAGACAAAGGCAGTGAGCTATAACTTTCTGAAAAGAAGGGAGCAGCCCTAGGAGAACATACTCCTTTCGCAACAAAAGAGTGTGTTCTGTGTCTGTCATTGCTGAATTGAAGCACCAGCAGCAAGGAAAGAAGCAGAGAAACTGTGTACTTGTTTTTTGTCTTGCCATCATACACCTACCTCAGCCCGTTTCCCTGGGCTACAGGAAGCTGGTCTAATCCTAAGCCTTACAAGGTCATATGATCAGAGCACATCTGGCATTTTCATAACTGCTGTCTCTGCGAACTGAGATGAATGTTCCTGCCTGGAAGGATCTGCACTGCACAGTGTACAGCAGCCTTCCTGACCTGTGATCTCTCAGCCATCTGTGTGTGAAGTAAGGAGTGGAAGTTGGGGAATGTGAAGAGAGAGGAGTGCCAGCATCCACTGTGTTCCATATCTGCCAAGACAGGCCTCTCTTAGAAGGCACACTCTCTATTTACAGCACAGTACCACAAAGCCTTTAGCCATTTCCCAGTGTAACAGACAGAGGCAGAGGAGAGAAACTTGAGATGTTGCTGCATAAAATAAAACGAATCTTGCAGATGTAACATCTGAACCGACAATAAAATGAATGCGATCTTTCACCACTATGGTACCTGGACGATATCATCCTAAATGTTTCAGGAATAGAGATTAGTTTCCATGAGAAAACCATTTCTTGTTGTCATCTCAGAGCCTTTTCTGGAAGGGTCTGACAATAAGCACCTTCTGATCCCCAGTCCTTAAAAGTTAGCACCTTCACAGAGAAATCAGTTTTAGCAAGTGCTTTGCTTCAGAGATACAAAGACAAACCAGAAAAGCTACTGAGTGATTTGTTCTAAGAGAAGGAATAAATCCTCAGCATTAAAATTTTGAAGAAGCCAGGACAAAATAAGTTGTTTATTTTTAATTAATTTCCTAGGCTTACAAGAGGCCTTTACAGCAAAAGACATCATATTTAGCAGTATTTCCTGACATAAGCCTCAGCATTAAACTTCTGTATGTTTATTTTGCATGTTCTGTGATTCTTTGTCCCCCAATTCCATGTGTTACTGGAATTTGTGAGTCAGATTTTGCAGGTGAGACAGCATGTTTGTGATGCTGAGAATTTTCTGACTTTTCTAGATGCAGAAATTAAAAGCACTATTGCTTTTAGCAACAGGTTCTTTGTAGGACCAGCACCCTGCTTACTTCTCTATGACATTAACACAATCTGAAACAAAAGGTCTTGTTAAAATTATGATACTCCCTCTGGTTCAAGGTCTCACTGGCAACCTCAACCAGGAAGATGAAAAGCCTCCTTGAACATAAGCAGTAGTCTGTAAACACTCCCCCACAACCAGTTGGTCTGGGACATCTCTTATCAGTGATAACTTTGTCTAAGTGTTGCTCAATTCTAGCAGTCCTGGAGCAAAAGAAAAAAGTATTCAGATGATTATTGAGCAGTGACAGCTGGCAGTAGATGGGCGAGGTCATGAATTGTGTTTGTCCTTTTGGAATTAATTATTCAGTTCAGCTTTTCTTCTTTTTCCCTGCTTTTTTAAAGTAATAAATGTTTAAAGCAAACACAAAAGAAACAAATATTTGGCAGATGTACTAGTCAATAGTGATGTGAATGCTTGGTTTGAAAATACGTGAAAATCAGTTACGTATTCAGTAAAATATTTTTGTGTCCCTATTTTTATTATTAGCGGAGGACCAGAGCAGTGCTAGAGAAATCAAATAACATCTTTGTTATATTAATGATAGAAACTGCTCACAGACAAAGAAAACTGGGATTTCTCATTTTTTAAATCAAACTGAGATCTGTCAGCAAAATGATATTTTGACTATAGCACACAACATAGCAACATGTAAGGGCCTCCAGCAACTTTGCGAAGTCTTGATAAACTTATTAAAATGTTATATAGCACCAAGAGCTCAGAAAATGTCTGCGTACATAACACGCCCTGCTTTTTAATGTCCTGTTTAGAAGACCTCAGGATGACAGAAGATGAAGGATATGTATGTTAGTTGTTTCCTGCATTCTGTCCCTTCTAGTTCAGAGCTCAAAACTGCAAGCCACACAATTTCAAATCACCAGACCCATCAGTCCTGACACAGCTGTGTGAGTCAAAATTTTATGTAGTAGCTCCCGTCATTGCAAAGCCAGTGGTGATTTTGGGTTGTTTAGGCTTTTGTCCTGGTTGCTCAGGACTGTGTCTAAGTCGGAGCTTGAATACACCCAGGGATGGAGAACCCATAAATTTTCTGGGAAACCTGTTCAGTGGTTGATCGCTCTTGCAGCAATAACATTGCTTCCTCTCTTTAAATGGAATATTGGCATTTAAACATGTGCTTCTTGCCTCATGATACCAATTAGAAGATTTCGTATACATCTTCTTTACTTCCCTCCTCATTAAGTATTAATATGTATGCATGGATAAGAGGACCTTAAGCCTTCTTTTCCCCAACTGAACATTACTAGATCTGTCAGTCTTTCCTCAGATGTCATGTCCCTACATGTCCTGGCCATGAGCATGCCTGGCTTTTTCACCTGTGTGCTTTCATCCATGTAGTGGGGTAGTTTGACACAGTTGTGAGATTTACTCGGGCCGTGCCTGCCAGTCACTGAAAGAACTATTTAAATATTTTAAATATCCAGATTATTTCTGTAGATACCTCTTTTCTCTGAATTAAGACTGCATTTCTTGCTAGGGGAATATCCAAGGGAAGCTTTAAAATTAGTTAATTTCTTCTAGATAGGTAACAGCTCGTTCTCTAGACCCTATGTAGCAGTGCAGAAGAGAGTGGGAAAGGCTGGAAGCCAAAACCTCTAACTGTGGAATATCTTTTAGTTCATTTCATGAAACCTAGAGAGGGGATAAGATTCATTTGATTGGAGCAGTGAAAATAGCAGTGTATAGTGACCAAAAGAAAACATGGTGAAATCAGACCTTTGCTGTTTTAGAGAGGGAGCTCAGGAGGTGTAGCCAGGTCTTTTATGCAGAGGAATAACAACATTTGTATTGTTACCAGAAGTCAGTAAAATAAAACTCCTTAGCACCAATGTAACATTAAGAAGCAGACATTCTTTATTTGATTGGATGTACGAGGGGATATCTCCTCCAAAATATCATTCATGCTGAGTACAGAAAAAGCTCCTGCTTATATACTATATTTTACATACATATTCATAGGTTTTCCCAGAAAAAAACATACATATGATAATCATTTTCCCAAAGTCATTAGCTTACGTTCCCTTCCCTGTGCATGCTTTCTGTTCCTTGGGGTGGTGGGCAACCCCAAAGTCGTACCTGACTGGCTGGTGAACTGGTAAAAGTTTGCACAAGTGGGTTGGTTGCTTTCTAGTTCTTCCTACAGAATAAGCATTGTGTGATTCCATAGGCCAGTGGTTTTTGAATAAGCATTGTGTTAAGCCACCACGTGCAAACAATTCTTCACCTGGCAACAGTTTCATGATGAAGGGGAACTGTATTTGTCACCCCCTAGCTTTGCATTACTCTTGTGAGATGACCAGGTTCCCCAGGAGTGGTCTGGATTCAGTGATAAGATGCCTCAGCTCCACCAAAAGCTGTGTTTGGTCACAGTACTGGTTATTCTTTTCTTTACAGAATATTTATTTACATAAAATCTCCTGTCAGATTTGGACATTGTTACCTGCAGGAAGGGGAAAAAGCAAAGAAACCTTGAAACAAAAGTTGAGCTTGGCAAACAGATTTAGCATTGCCATTTTCCTTTGTGAATAAAATGCTGATCTGCTTCTGAAGCCACCTATGATAAATTAGGATGTACTGTTTTAATATTCTCATGAATGTATGGATCAAATCTATGCAGTGTTTTTTGTAATAAACTAACATTTACTCATTTTAATATAAGTTTAATAGGGAATATGTTGCGTTATAGGCAGTTAAATTAATTCTGTCATATTATAAAATGGAAATTATTTCTTTTATATTGAATAAGTGATCCTCTGGGAAAAAGAATCATCTCATTCTATTCATAACTCATCCCCTGGTGTATATGTTTTATGTAATTCCTAAAGTGAAAAGAAATTCAGTGTAAGTGGTCTCCTGGTGTAGCAGAGCTGAATGGCTCTCTAGCAGAGAGCTTTCTGGTTTGCCTCCGAGATGCAGTGGTGGTTCTTCCTGACCTATAAGAAACAACATTTGCTTTGTAGCCCTTAGGCAGTGTATTTCCTACAAGGTGAATGTTGGATAATGTTATTTTGAGGGCTAGGTTCCAACCTAAGCATTTTAAGGCAAGCTTCTCTTAGCAAGGATCCTGGGGCCGTCTGATATTATTGGAGGCTTAGTCTGTAAAGTGAGAGAGGGTAACCCATTTCAACTTGTTTCCATCTAGATAGATATATTAATATCCAATCCTGTACAGTTAGAATCTTCTTTAAAATCAAAAGAGAGATTAAGGACAGGAGTCAGGCCCAAAATCATATGTTTATGGATTACATGCAGAAGAGGCAGTAACAAAGAACCTTTGACAACATCATTGCTGTGGCTGTCAAGTGACTGAAGAAGTCTTTGCCCTTCGATACTTCTCATCTCCTAATTTTGTATTACAAACTCCATGTTAATGTTAAAAACACAGAAGTTAGAATTTAGCTGGTTTTGTGACTGCACTGATAGAATTCAGTTTTCCATTACAGTAGTGAATTGCTAGAGGAGGATTTTGTATGATACCTCTTTTGTTGCACAAGACTTCATTTTTTAATTCTAAGGACTTTTATTGGCACAAAAAAATTGGTTAGACTGCCAGATATTTGTACACACTAAACAGTCACTGAACACAATACAGATGGTAATAACTTTTTGCTAATGTGAAAAGAATGTTTTATTTAAGATCTGGAAGGATTACTGAAACTGACTGATCTGCCAGTCCTCTGGAGGGAATGTAGTCAAGAAAATAGTAACTGAAATGGTAAAAGACTAGGTATTTCTAGTGGCCCCATGAATTTTTCTTCCGTCATCAATAGCACTAGTTGTTTAGTTTAGTTTGTACTTATCCCCTGTTAATTTATAGTAGTGACCAAATGGGCTAAATTCTCAATTAAACAGGCTGTTCACCCCTGTATTTTGAGTTATGGCTGGTGCTCAGTTTTATTTGATGGTAAAATCGGAAGCAGATGTTGATATTCATGTCAAAGAAACAGGTTCTCAGGATCCTTTTAACTTACTAGTACCATTTAGAAGGCTTTTAAACTGTATTTATTGAAGAACCTGACAATTTATGAAGGGACTGCAAAGCCTTGTCATGAAAAAAAAGTCATCTTTATGTAGATACAGTCCGGGAAGTTGGCAGCGGCTGGTGAACAATCTCTGTGTGTACTTACAAGTTTAGGGGTTAAACAAGTTTAGGGGTTGAACAAACATTTTAAAATACGTGAACTTTCTGTTCGGGAAAAAACAGCTTTCGAAACAACTTTCTGGAGAGGGAAGGAGAGAGGTTTCTCAGAATTGAGGGATGTAAGTCAGGGTTAGAGAAAACAAAAATTATGTGAAATGCTGCACATATATTGGAGAGAAGAGGAATGGAGACTGATACTTGTACTGTCAGCAGCTCTGACAGGATGGTGGCCTATCCTCTTGTCTTCACAAAAAGAAACAAAATACTAAGTGGACCAACGGACATACACAAATGATTTAAAAATAGACTTTGGTCTTCTCCTCCCACCTCCTCTCTGCCTCCCCATGTTGAATGTTTCTTTCCTTCCCTTGTTGTTTTCATCTGCTTTTATACAGCAGGGATTCTGTGTCTAGAGTTACAGCTGCAAGACATGAGGGCCAAGCTGGTCAGTGTCTTTGTTTTGTTTTGATTTCTAGGGACAATATGTAGCAATCTTGTCTGTTTGTCTGTCAGATTCCCTAGTGCCTGAATATTCAAGTCCTCTGGGTAGCAGGAAGACAGCTTCCTGCTTTCTTACCTGTTGGCTCAATTTGTGTCTGTGTGACAGAAGTGCTATCTTGAAGAGGTGGTTGCCCTTTGAGATGCAGAGGACAGAAAAGATGTTGGCCTCTTGCCTTATCTGAGGGTCATGTAGCTAAGGCATATTTTCCCCTCAAAAACTGTCATTTGCTCCTCAAAGATGGTCTTTTACTGATGCTTCCCACTTACTCAAACCCACATGTTTTAAAAGGGCTTGCTAAGCAATTTTTCACAGGACCAGGAACTTTCTTGATTACATGGAAAATCATGTTTGTCTTTCAGGAGTTTCAGAGGGCATTTGTAGCAGTCTAATTTTGTAAAACAAAAATCCCTGCTTATTTGCTAGTCAGAATTAAATAGTCCTGAGATATCTGTAGTCCTGTCTAGACTACTGGGGCTCAAGCTCATTTGTTCACTGGCCATGCAGACATGTCTCTGTGTTTAGGGAAAACGTGGAAGTTTGATTGCTACTGATTATGAGCATTAACTGCTGGAGAACCAGGGCAATGCGGAATGCTATCCACTACCTTCATCTGCAGAGTGTGTGAAGCTTTCTGTTATGCACCAAGGGAAACGAGTGCTGAAGGATACTACTGAAATTGCCAAGCCACATCCTTCCAAAATTAAGCTTTGTTCCCCCTTCTGTACATGTTATGACACAATCACAGGTTGAAATCATATTCTGCTGGAGCAATCTGCATGTAGGTGGGATCTTCAGAGAATTGCACTGGCAATCTCCATTATGTCTCTTAACCCTGTCTAAGTTGTGGTTTCTTCCTCAGTTACACACATTCCACAACTTGCATGTATTTGGGGCATATTTTTCCACCTTTATTATGTGATTTGCAGATTGAAGGTTCTTTTTTCAAAGCTCAGAGATGCTACAGTTGCCAAAACCAAGTGAGTATGGATGGAACACATGTTTTCCTTGTCTTGTTTTTCAAAAAAAAAAGGCCATTTTTACTGAAATAGCTTTAGACAAACATCCTGAGTGGAGAATTTCAGCCTGAATACTTAAGAAGTTGGATAGAGGTTTAAGTTGCTTATATTCAATTTTAAAATAGCACAGTTAATGCTAAATATGTTAATTGTATGTGTTGATTATAAATAGCACTGTCCTCTCTGCCCGCAATGTCACTTGTATAAGAGCATCAGTTTCAGAATGCATTTTGAAATTAGGCATTTGTACATTTTCCCTACTGTTTGTCTTCATGTTGCCTTTTGTCTTGTCTTTTTCTTCCTGATTCTTTTCATTCTAGTTTCCCACTTAATTCTGTTTTCCCGCTTCATTCTGGTTTTCCACTTATGACTTAAGCAATATAAGCAACAATAAGTTTGATTTGTGAAGGGTATTTTTGTCTGCAAGAGAATTTGGTTTCACTCCCGTTGGGTTTTGCATACAAGTAGTAATAAAATCAAGCCCAACAGCAAAACATTGCTTGGCAGTCTCTCAGACCACAGTGCCAATGGTATGTGCTTTGATTTATGGTGTGTGTGCTTGTTTTTGCATAGTATCTACCTGAAATCAATGAACTGACAAATCAAAATCCAACTGTCCTGAAATGTGGCCTGGTTTACTGAGAAGGAGTATAAAAACTCTGCAGGTTATTTAGATTGGCCTAGCTAGTAAGCTTTTGGATGAGCTGAAAGCCAGACTGTTTTACTTCATAAGACTTACACACAGATTTTGTAATAAAACGGCTCAGCTTGGTTGATCTCTGGTTTTGGAATTTGTGCTTGTTAAGGGTGTCTTAAGCACGTTTACCTACTCGTTGTACAATGACATGACTTTTGGAGTGTCATTCAAAGGTTTATTAAGTGTGGTCTTTTGCATTGATCGTAGCATGGTACAATCTATTATTGAAATAAACGTGGTCATAATTTGCCTGGCACCAAATGGGAAGTCTGCATCTAATTCCTTCTGCATAAGTTCCCAGAGGATGGAGAAAAATACATCTCTACAATCCCCTGCTTTAGGGTTGTGGACAGCACCTGGCCACATTTAGGAAGCTGGTGGTCATCCCTTATTTACTCACTGCTCCGACAGACAGCGGCTAATCATCAGCATGGTAACTCCATAGGATGGCTTCTTGGTGGTGCTCTTCCTGTCATCCAACAATCGAATTTATTTGGAGAGTAATTAGCACTATTGCACGGTCAGACTGGAAATGGGCAGGAACCTGTGGGGCATGTTCTCACTCAGGCAGTTCTGAGTAGTGTCACACACGCACTGTGTGAAGTATTAAAAAGAGCGAGCAGCAGCGTGGAAGGGACTACAGGCATTTTTAAGGCCACGATGGACAATAGAAAGTGATCTTAGCAAACCATTGTAAGGGAGGAAAGCACCATTCAACAGGGACAAATGGAGAATGTTATGCTGGGTTTAAAATAACCAACAGTACAAATGCTTCTTAGGAGAAGACTTACAATAAATCAGCAATAGGGTTTATAGTTTAGTAGATCAAAACTAAAGATTTCATTAAAATATGTTAGATTATATTTTGGGTCTTGCACTAGATTTTAAATGTTTGTATTACCTATTTAAACTTCAGTCTGAATAAAGTCAGTTAAGCTCTGGCAGAATCTTTGCTGAATCTGATGCATATCAATCAGAATGAAAAGTGTCTCATTTCATATCGTGTCAGGATTTCTGTGATTGTGCAAGCTGTGACCACCTAAAGTGTGACTCAGTGGCTGGCCTTGTTCAACCACAGGCTCTACGTGCAGATGTTTGACCTTTGTTATAGTGGGTGATCTTGCAAGGGCTTAATTAGCTGTATAATTCAAATAAAAGGAGTCATGTAATGGAGGAAGTAGTGTAAAGATCAATCACTGTTAACCCTTTGCTGAGGTGTGCATTTTCATTTTGTCTTCCAGCAAATATTACGGCATGCCCGTGGAAATGCTACAAAAGTGATATTTCTCATTACTGATGGATATTCCAATGGGGGAGACCCAAGACCCATTGCAGCATCCTTGCGTGAACTTGGAGTGGAGATCTTCACCTTTGGGATATGGCAGGGGAATATCCGAGAACTGAATGACATGGCATCCCATCCAAAAGAAGATCACTGTTATCTTCTTCACAGTTTTACTGAGTTTGAAGCTCTGGCACGCAGAGCTCTTCACGAAGGTATTAATGTCCTAACCTTGGAAATCTACAGGGAGCAGAGAGGTCTGAATAGAAAGATCTCCAGTACTGTCTTGCATTTACATTTCATGTAGTGTTGATTGCCTTTTTATTTTTCTCATACTTTCTAGCAGAAGTGTTTGTCCCTCAGTTAAAAGGATAAACTTCATGTGGCTTAACTCATCACCAACAAGTGTGAGCAAAATTCTCCTCACTGATGTATATACATACTTACATCCAGCTCTTACAGCTCTTCCTTTTTCCATGAAGAACAGACTATGCTCTTGACCCCGTGTAACTTGTGCTTAAGCGGATGAACCTTGTAGTCAGACACAAGAGGCACCTGGTGTACACCTTAGAACTACACTTAATACCTTTAGGGTATCTCACACAGCAACAACAGTTAGCCTGTTCAGAACCGATCGAGGTCTCTCTGCCTAAGGGTCAATACAATTTGTATTTATGACCTTATACACGCAGTAAAACTGGAAAGAGGAAGAGGTGGAAAGAGAGTTTGGGATGTGATTTTATCCTATTTTAATCTGCTATATTCTAAAAAAAAAGGTTCTTCCTGAAAAATAGAGTAGGTTTAGACAAGCAAGTGAGAACACATGATTAAACATTTGTTTGGCAATGCTGCCTGATTGAGGCTTAGAACATGCATCAGACTAACCATTTGAATTTATTGCTATAGTTTTTAAAAATATGCTACTTTAAAATAGGCAGTGTAAAATAAGCTTTTCTGGTGCTTTGTAGCCAGCCTGTTTGTTCCAGGTAAGGTTGGATTGACTTATGTGAATGTGCCAAAGATTTTTTTTTTATAATATGACCAACTGGTTTTACATGGCATAACCAAATGTTCTTCTGATGCCAAATATGGCATCCACCGAAGCTGGGAAAAGCTGTCTCTACAGCTTCTGTTGGGAGTGAGACTGCATTCTGGCAGTGTTAGACTCCAGTGAAGCTGAGCGAGAAAAATCTGAGTGTACCATGGATTTCAGTGAGCCTTTTTCCAGAATAAGGACACCAATCTTCTGCATGTTGAGCATAGCAAGGCTCTGCTTCATGCTGCCATCACTGGTACTTAGAACTGGAGCCTGGGTTTTTTAACAAATGTTTCACTAATGATATAATGTGAGACTGTGGGATTACTTTTGTTTGAATTCTTTGTTAATAAATTGATACTATTTCAGACCTGCCCTCTGGCAGCTATATCCAAGAAGATATATCGCATTGTTCGTATCTCTGCGAGGCAAACGAGAACTGCTGTGACATCATGGCAAGCTGTAAATGTGGCACTCACACTGGCCAGTTCGAGTGTATCTGTGAAAAAGGATACTACGGGAAAGGACTGCAACATGAATGTACAGGTGAGTCTCATGTCTCAGTATTTGGGTTTCTCTGTATGCTCTGAACACATGGCTAATCTATCTGAGAGCTAAAAGATGTGTTTGGGATTATGGCTATGAACCTGGACCAAAATGCATCCAAGGCTTCTGGAAAACTCTCTGGCTGAAGACATAGAATAGCTCTAGCAGTCAAACTCACCTCATACCTTGTCTTCAGCAATAGCTCAAAGAGATGCACAGGAAAGAGGTAAGAATAGGGCAAGTGTTGTAAGTAAAGCTTCCCTAAAACACAGCACACCAGAAATTTGTGACTATGGGTTTACCAAGTCTGAGGTAATATCTTTTGCTCTCAAGTGCTCATAGTACATTTTTTCCTTATGAGTTATGCTGATCACTTTTGAACTTTCATAAACTCTCCTGTTTGGAGAGGGGCTACGTATGTGGATCTTTGCAGGACAAATTCTGGGCGAAACTTACAGTCATGTAAATGTGCTTTAATTCTCTCATGGTGACTTTCAGTTACTATAGAGGAAGAAAACGTTTGAGTCACTAAATAGAGACTTGTCATAGTGACATTTTGCTAATACTGGTTTTGTTACTACTTTTTGGACAAGCCCTTTTACTCATATGCATTCAAAGTATTGTTAAAATAACAACAGTTTACGCTTCTTTACAGAAGCTAATCTGTAAGGTTGTATTATACTCCCTGCCAATTATCACATTGTAATTCAACTTGTTCTTCTGGAACACCTTTCCTTTTTTCAGTATGTAAGCAGGAATTCATTGGGTTTTGAGTGCAATATGAGTAGAGGAATGTAGTTAGGAATCAATGTCAGCACTGGCACATTCGATCAGAATCGTGTTTTATGTAAGTGGTTTCAGCTTCCTTGTGTGCTCAATTAATTCTAAACAGATACACTGTTCATTTTGCTTATTTTCAATTCTAATTCCAATTTATTTAGACCACATTTTCATCATTTTTTTTCTTTTGTCATTAAAGTAATTTTCCTTCACTTTGAGTGCAATAGTAAGCAATGAACGAAATAGATACAGCATTTTTGCCTCTGTCAGTAGCTTAGATCATTAAATATAGTTTTGAGATGTTCCAAAAGAGAGCAAGACTATCATTTTAGGGTTGCCCTTTCTACATGAAAGGGTCTTTTGGTGGGGTAAACATACCTTTCAAGTGCCACCAAAAATGGTAAAAGTCAGATTTCTTAAAATGGGCACTTTGCAGCTGCAGACAAAAGTTTTCATTTCTGCTTCTTTGGTAGGTGCTTCTGAAATAAGTTTGTAGAAAGGTCTGGTGTTAGATACACTGCAAGTAAGCTGATGATTGCAGCCATCTGCTCTGTATGTGATGGTAACTGAAGTTGCATACATGTATTTTAGAGAGAATTTGACCTGAGTAACCTTTTCTTTATATATTCGCTCTTCAACTCTTGTATTCTTCAAGACAGACAGAAGAAAAAGAGACAATATGTGTTCTTTAAAGGAAAAACAGCCTATTTTGAAATCTCTTGTTCTGAAAAGGATTCCAGCCTTTTTTTTTAACATTTCACATCTGAGCATAGCTGTGGATTTGTAAAGCATAAGGAATCTTAAGAATGCATCTTAACTTTTCCTCACTCTGTAACGTGCAGGAAGATTTGTGGCAAGTTTACAGTGACAGGACTTCAATTTTAATTGGACTATTTTTAGCGGTTTTTTGGCAAAACTTGAAGATTCTCCACTAGCCTATGTTTCCCTGAAACAGTAAGGCTTTTTTAAAAGAATTTGAATTAAGAGGGAAATTGCTTTTCTGTGAAGTATGTTATTTTTGCTATTTTGTTTATTTTCTGTGGTTATATTCTGTATGCTCTTGCACTTTTCATTATACCACCTTACTGTTGTTTATGGTTTTAAATGTGAGGCATCAGAATAACATGTAAAAATCCTAACAGTTTTTTTGCTTTCATAATTACCAGAAAACACTCTCTAGAAAGCTTATGTAAAACAAAATAGGAGCCACATGCTTTGTGCTGAAAAGCAGAAATTCAGTGTCCCCTTCCCGCTCTTTGTAATATTGTTGATGATGTGCCACTGAAGGAAGAACAGACTGACTGTTCTCTACTTTAAAAAGCAAACCAAACAAAACTTCTTGGCCCACACTGGGAACTTCATGTGGCCAGAGACATCTGTGACGATTGTGGCAAAGGAAGGGAGAGAGAGGAAAAATGGAGGCAGGATTGTAACCAGTTCCCAAGTATTGCCAGAGTGCATAAACACCTCCTCTTCAGTAACTCTTCACTTTTTCTTCTTCTTTTCCTTGATTACAAATGCTGAGGTTCAAACTAGAGACAACCAAAGACAAATACAGAAGGCAGAAAAAATAAATCTTGCAATTTTTCATTAAGACTCTTTCTTCCATTTCATCAATAAAAAGGCGAGTTGTTCAAATCAACTGCACCTTTCATAGGAGAGTAAAACAAATGTCCAGATCTCCATTTGTATCTTCTTCTCTCTCCTAGGAGATTAGAATATATGTCTTTAACATTGCCTTTTCACATTTTTTTTCAGTAAGACTCTCCTTGGAAAGTTCTGTTTTAAGTGGTCTCTTGGGTTGGATGACCCTTTAGGTTCAAGATGATGCAACTAAAGATGGTACCCATCATGTTCACCTCATTACTCCTAAGAATAGCCACAGTTATTGAGGAGGTTAGGAAACTGTTGTCTTACAACCACTAGTTTCTTTTGTCTAACATGTAGACCCCATTTTTTGCAGCACAAGCAATCCAAAAAGATGATATGCAGCTCACAGGGCAGAAGGAGTAACTTCAGTCCTTGTAGTCTAGGCTTCTAGGCTGGTTATTCATTCTTTTGTTTATATTTAGCTCACTGCTTGGGTATAATTATTGAATTCCACCATACTCATGAATATTTAATGGATTGCCTGGGCTTTTATTTAGGAATATCAGTAATCATATGCACAACTACTAGGGCAACAGCTTTGACTTCAAAACACCACATGGATTAGATTTCTAAAGAGCCTTTCCAATGAAACATGAAAACATGTGAAAACCTAACTTGTTTTTTTCTTTTTTTTACTAATATTAATTCAGAACACATTACTGAAAAGAATTTAAACTAAGGATATGTAGGTCCAACAAGGCAGGGAAGATTTGCATTTTGTGGTTTCTTGGACTGAGGACCCAGTTTTCATCTGAGTATTTTTTCCATGAGGTTTTCGGGATTGTTCCTGTTGAGAATGCAAAACAAAACCTGATGTTCATAAATTGGATATCTTTCTAGTTAGAAAAAAACTTCTGTGTTTAATATATTACTAGCAGTTCTTTTCTTAGTCACACAGGAAGAACTTTAATTCCCGTGGTGAGTCCAATGGTCTAGTCAAAGGAAAGTAAATATTTCTGCTGCCATGCTGTCTCCTTCCTCCCTTCCTTTTGATAGGAGCTTCTACTCCCCAGAAGCTGAATCACCCTTTCTCAATATTTCTTTATGTGAGGTATTTCTCTAGCTACCCTGGAGGAGTTACTGGCTTAATGAAGCTTTGCCAACCATCTTGGAACTTGGCAGATGGTACTTGGAAACGTTCACTAAGTTCTCGAGATTCCTCCAAGTCCCAAGGCTTCCTGAGTTAACAACACATATAATAACATATGCTATACTCTTCAGCGGGTGCCCACCATGGATCTGGAGGAGAACCACCAACAGTACTCTGAGATTCTGACAGAAAGGGAGGGAAAAGAAAGCAAGAAAGGGAGTGTGAAGAAGAGTGTAGATAATGTCTCCAAGCATAGTAAGATTTCAGGCTAAATTTGCCTGTTGAATCTGAAGGTTTGGATTAGTTTATGGAACTGCAGATTTTCAAGCTCTTAGAACTTAGTTTCTTGCTGTCTTACAAAGCAGTGCTATTTTATGCTTTCATTCATTGATTCTACATCTTAAAACTGGGTGGGAGTTTGTTTTGATTCCTCTCTTCTCCTTTGCTTTTAATTTCTAAACCAGAAAAATGCTCTTCAGTTCTAACTTAGCTGTCACTAAAAGAGGGCTTTGAAAGACCTGCAGCCATTGAAAACTGACAAATTGAAAAAGGGGCATTTCTTTGAAGAAAGTGTCAAATGGCTGCTAGTGTGGTATTTTGTGTCACGTAACCCTGCAGATCTTGATATATGAAAACAAGAAAGCAAATAAAAATTTTACATCAGATGATTTCAACAAACTTGGATTACAGCTGTGCAAGGAAGTTGGGATGTATGTGCTTAACGAAACCTTAATGAAATGCTTTCAAAACCTTCACAGTTTGGAAAGACTTAGGAGTTAGACTCACCTGCTGTAGAGACAGAAAAGCTTTACTGGAGAGACCTTTCTCTGTGTACAACATCTGTCAACCTGTGATTCACCCCTTTTACTGAACAGCTCTTTAATCATGATCCCATTTCTGTAACCCTTTGGGGGAACGAGATACTTTTGTATACTTTATTATTTGTAATTTAGTCTTCCTTTGTTACAGCCTCTTTTGAGTGACTTTCCATCTGCGACAATACGCAGGGGTTCTATTGTGAATATACTGTGTCAGAATGACTGACTGTCATGTAAGGAGGAGCAAGGATGTAAAATGCCTGTAACTAAGTAATGCTGAATTGATGTCTAATTACCACTGGCAAAAATATTCCTTGTTGCCATTCCGTGTGTTTTTTTCTGTTTCTTATAAATCTTGTGACTCTTTATGGGTAAGAGTTTCAGGATAACATCATGATGGTTAAATACAAAAGAAATGTAAATGTGTTTTTCTAGTGAGGGTATCATAACAACATGATAGGTGAGTACAAGAGAAATCAGTTTTCCAGTGGTTTTCCACTGAGAGTACTGGAAGAAAAGTGGATGAGAAAGGTAGATATAAAAAACAAATGCTATAGACATGGCTACGGAAGTTTAGTAGGTTAATTATCTTTTTAAAAAGTCTTTTTAAGACTTAATAATGTAAAAATAAGACTGAAGAAAATGGCTCTTACAAATATTTTGTGTGCAAAAGAAACACATCAGGAAGCATGCAGACATGCTATTCCAGATTTTTTACATTTAAACCTGCTTTCTCAAAAATTTGTCCCCTGAAGCCCAGTATTTCCTGCTTTTGCTTCTGGAAATTGAGGTACAGGTTCTCCTACTTGTGGCTATAGGAAGCAAAGCAAGGCTGAGGGAAAAACTTAATTGAATGCTGCAAGATTTTTCAGAATGGAGCACACAGTAGAGATAAATCTTTTGGTTTGAAAATGTAAAAGTATATTGTCAGCGTATTCTTCATATCAGGAGAGGCTTTTGGTTTTTTTGGGTTTTTTTTTTATTTTGTAGGAATGACTGACAGAGATGAAGGTAGCTGCATGATCCTATGGTAGCTTTGCTGTTATTTTAAGTGACTTCTGACACCAAAGTAATTTGTTTCCCACCTGTACAACCTGCTTTATGAAGATGGGACATTTCTGGCAGTGAATTTAAATCCAGATTTAGTCCATCAGAAAAGCTCTTTAACAAACTCTAGAGTCAGTGATCTCGCCATTAAAAAAAAAAAAAAAAAAAAAGCATAAGCGTAAGTTTTAACATCTAATCGCAAGGGCTTTGCCTGCAAAATTGTAAAAAAGGGAGTTTTCTTAGTCAATTTGGTGCAAGTTTTTTCACATAAATAAATAGCACATGGAGCTGCTGGTGGGTTTTCACCATATCCATAGTTCTGACAAGCCGGTTGAAGTGGGTAAGAGTATCTCCACTAGTATCAACGAGACCTGGATCAAGTCCTTGGAACTGAGTGACGCTTCACCTTCTGTACCAACTATATAAATCTTCTGTTGCAAAAGTGAAAATTGTGAGTAACATGATAGCTAATATGGGTAACATTGTTTCTATGGTATATATTTTTTTCTAACTCTGTACCATGTAACTTATCTCCCTTGAATCTTAAACTGAACAGTCGAAGCAAAGAAAACTCAAAAACTAAAAAAAAAACACCAACAAAGAGTTTTCTCTGCATTTCTGCACCATTTCTGAGGAATTTCTTTAACAAATGAACTTGTAGGGTGAAGGTGAAAACCCAGATTCAATTTTGACATATGCAGACCAGAAAAGCAGAGGTGTAATTTTATCTCTGTACATAGTATTGAAAAAGATTCATCCTTTCCATCTAGATGTCATCTAAGGCTTTAGAAAATAAGTTTCTATGCTAAACCAGACTCCTTCCTATTAAGTACAGAACTGTGTCTGAAATAAATTTGTTGGAATGTTAGAAAGTGATGTACAACTTACTCTTTTTTCCTTATCTTCAAAGTGAGATGTCCTGGTCACCTCAAAATGTCATGAAAATAAAGCCTCCAGAACATATGTGCAATTTGAGGAGAAAAAAAATCAACCATTTGGAGGGCTTGAGAGGTGCAGAAACCATACTCTGATTAGAAACAGACATGACACAGAAATAATCTTCAGCTTTCTGTGTCCATCAGACTTAGGCTCTCCACAGAGCCTGTCTCCATGTGTCCTTTGGCCACAAGGTAAACATTTCAGGCAGTCATTCTAATGAAAAAGGTAAAAAAAAAAAAAGTGTAAATACAGTACCAGCTAGGTTTAGTCTTTAGTTATATGACTGTAAAACCATCACTGTTAAGTCTGGGCTTTGTCCTGAGACTCTAGACAGGATGAAAAGCAGGCTCCCTTACCTTCACTCAGACTGTACATGGTTTGAAAACATCCTTTTTCGGTAGTGCAGTCCTGGGAGAAGTGGTAGTTTACAAAATTTGCCCTGGACATGCCTTCTTTAACTGCTTAAAATGTTCATCAGCCAGTTGTCACTGATTTTTAAACAGTTTAGGCTCAAACCATTTTAAAAAGGACCTTTGATAAGCCATTAACTCGTCCTGCAGATTTGAGAATCTGTTTTAGGATTGGGACTGGCATCGTAGCAGGCACTCATTGGAATAGTTGTCCCTTGAAATCCTTAATGAAAAGTTTTCTGGTGCAACATTCTTTGGTTACCTCTGTGGATCACATAGTGTCATCTTACTTTCACTACGTTTTCAGAAACACATAGCCAGGATGTTTTCATAGACATATTGTTCCTGAACTTGTGCCATCTCACAAATTAAAAGCAGACATCTTAGCATTCTGTGAGCTTTTAAGTAACTTTTGTCTTAGAGAAGAAAAGATTTAAATTCTTGAAATAGTGTGTCAAGGACAAAATAAGATAGCAGTATACAGCAAAGTGTTAATTTTGAAGTGAGGAGAGAGGTTAAGAGACTTAAAAGTTGTTTTAATTACCTACTTTGTTCCTGGTGGCTCTCCGAGGCTCCAAAGCTTCACATTTAACTACTTAAGTAATTCCTAGAAAGTAATTACTACAATTAACTTGCAAGTTTTAGTCTTAGTGCCTGTGAGGCTGTGAATAAGTATCAGAATTTCTATCATCATAAAGTTGCCCCTGAAGTCTTGTCAAAGTTGATTCATTTAACTGGACTTAAGCATAGCACTCTCATTGTGACAGAATCAAGCATCCCCTGTGTCTCTACATTTGGATTTTGATGGATTGTACACAGTGTATTTGTCACGTAGCCAAACAAATTTGACTCTTACCTCTCAGAATCAGTGTCACATTGAAATGCAGTGTAGGAATATTTTCTTTTTTTTTTAATCCTTGTCTTGACTTATGCTGTGAAATTCACTCTACCCAAGCCAGTGAACATTGCAAAGTGCTTTCCCTGTAAGAAAGAGTACTGTTCCTTTCAACGTTTTAAACAAAATTATCTACTTCTCTCCCAATACGATAGTATTGTGTATAAAATGCAATTTGCAGCAATTGCAAATGTTCAGAGGTGGTGACATGTTACTTGCCTTGGTTTTGCTAAGGAGGGAGAGGGAGGAGAAAACGTAGAAGCAAAGCTGCACAAAGCTCATCAGTCATAACCACATCTAGATAAGTAATTTGTTTGCAGATTTTGACCTAAGCAAAGCCTTTCAAGGAATGTGAAAAGTGGTATAGAGGTTCTTTCCACTACCTTCTCTTCATTTGTCTACCACCATTATAACAGCATAAACATCGTAGTGAGAAGGGATTAGATTGTTTTTCTGCTGCCTCATCTGTTCAGTCCTGTCCAGCTGATTTCTCTGTGCTCTCTGTGGAAAATTGTCTGGCAGGTTCCTCAGATCATTTCACAATTACTTCAGGGAAGAACCCTCTCTGTCCTCTGCAGTTGTGCTCCTTGCTCCCCTCCCACATTCTGTGTTTCCTCAGACCCACGGGGGTCCAGAAGCACTTCAGATTCTAGTACCACTCAAGCAAAGGTCATGGACAGCAAGAAGCGTATGGTGGAAAAAACACTGTGATGGAAAGGGTTCGAAAGCCCACTCAGCCTGGAGAAGAATTACAGCATGTAGGCTGCAGATGCTCCATTATAAGCTGATTATATGTGCCAAGTACTCAGCAGCCAGAATGGAGCAGTTTGGTTGACTGTCTTAGAAGCAGCCATGTTTTCTTCTATCAGCCTAAAATCTGCTGCAGATAGCCCAAATTTCTCAACCTGAAACAATGCTGACTGCATAGTAGAGTGTGATCCGGTCCCTAGCGAATGAGAAAGCAGCAGCACATATCAATTTCGTCAAACGGGAAATTGTTTTTTACTAGGTTTGTTGGTGATTTGATGAAAACAGAATCAGGAATTTGATGAAAACAGAATCAGAATTTCTGCATAGAAATGGGAACCTCTTCAGGCCAAAACCCTAGGGTTTAGTTTGTAACCATGCAAAACAAAGCCAGAACAACAACTCAACACTTCCAATGCAGATGTTTTAGTAGAACTGACACCTGACAGTAGTTTGAGAAGTTGAATTTTTTCTCCCTAGTCTGAAATTTATTGAGTAGGAAAAGTTTTAGTAAGAATAGGAAGAATGAATGGACCTTGGGGTTGGTGGGGAGTTGAGAAACACTGATGATACAGAAGTGAGTATAACATTGTTATGGAAAGCAATATGTGGTCTAATTATAGTCATGTCATTTAGATATAATTTGGACCTGACAGATTTGAAACAAAACCCCATAAAATTAGGCACTAAATTGCAGGTTTTAAGCAGTGTAAAGCCTAGAGAAACAGCAAAAATCTACCATCTGTGTAGGTATGGGCAGATGCACTGATTTTACACAGACCTGCACTTATTGTAACAACCTGAAATCTGTCTTTCTCCTGGCCATTAAGAAAATGTGCTGGGTGGTTTTTTCCCCTGACATCAAAAGAAACATTCTGAAGATAGCCAAAAAAAAAGGGGGAACTTTTACCCCAAAAAAGTTCAAAGAAAGGGTGTTCCCTTGTAAAGGCCAGTAAATATCCGTGCAAAATTGCCATCTCCTTGTGGCATGTGGTTTGTTTCTCAAACAAAAATTCCAGAAGATAAAGTACAAGAACTTTTCTACATTGAGGCTACTAATACTGCATGTCATTTTCTCACAGATTATCGCCATTAACTCCAGCCTGTTTGTTGGTTAAAACTTCACAGATTAATTGAGAGTATAGCATTGCTCTGACTATTGTCAGGCTCCACGTCAGCTCCGGGTTTTGGTTTTATGGCAGAAAAGTACTTGCTACATCCTCACTGTGTTCCCCTAGAGAAATTCATTTCTGGAAATACACATAGGTGGTATTAAAAACTGTATAGAGGCAGTATTCTGGTGGAACACAGAAGCACCTACACGATGAGCTGGGAATGCTCTAAGTCGCATGAATTTAAAAACACATATTCTGAGTTTTATGCCTGTATAAAAATATCTGGAGCTCTGGAAGAAAAGGTTAGCCTGTTATTGTGTTTTCTCTTTCTATTCCTCATTTCACATGTTGCCCACGTGCTGACTTCAGAACATGCCATGAAGCCTGTGCAGGCATGGGAATGCCAGTCTGTTAAAGCCTGCTGCAATAACTTTAGCATCATAGGAGTCAGGACCAGTGCATCTTACATCAGCAACACTGTGTGTGCTCGCTCTGGGGAGTCCAGTTCAGTGGGGAGGTGCTCTAGCAACTTTAAATGCAGCAGATTCTATATCTTCTGCATCTCTTACCCCTGTGACAGAGTGGTGCCTTGAGTCTCAAGACAGATGGTATGGAAGAGGGGTTTTCTTGCAGGAGTATGAAATACTGTAAAAGTCGGTCAAGTAATTCAGTTCACAGGACTAAGTTTTTCTAAATACAAGGAGGAAAGTGGGAAGCTGAGTAGCCTTGTTCTGAGGAGTCATGGTGTCAGCACAGGATGTAGGTAATGTAAGTAATGTGAGTACCAAGCCTCATGGTCATATACCAGAAGAGCTACATGTTGTTAAGCTGGTGTTTGTTTTGGACTTGCATTATTTTCTGTCTCACAGAAATATATACATATATACATTAGTATATATGCCTAAACATACTCCGATCCTTTAGGCCTATTTCTGTTGTCAGCTTGGCAAAGAATATCACATGAAATGCGAATGTTTCCCTCATTTTAGAACCTAAGCCTTTGCCTCAACTTTGTATCAAAATATGCTGTCCCTTGCAAATCCCATCATTTGAGTTTTTATGCCATTGTGAATTGTAGAGGAGTAAAACACATATATAAATTTTGATCCTTTTTATTTCTGAATGGAGATTCAAAATGCCTTATGAATCGCAATACCTTTTTTAAAACATGACACTTCTGTGAGCACCTGTATTCTTCCTGGCAGGCCAAAAACAGTTTAAAAAATTGTCCCAGTGGCAGCACAGGGCTTCTGGCTAGGTCATGGCACAGGTCATGGCAGGGGTCATGGCACTGGTCATGGCACAAAGGCAAGGACACTTAGTTTTCATTAGTGGCTTGACTTCATCAGTGAGAGTAGCCAAGCTGCACCCATGTACGGCTTTTTGTGCTCAGAGTCCAAACCCCTGAGAACAGAAGTAATGTGATCGCAGAATTTGGACTGAGAAGGATCATACTTGCCTCAGACACTAAGGGACCCTTTACCAGTATCTCTTTAGTGTAACACGGGTTGCACTAAAGGGTTCCCTTCATGCCTACCTTTTTCACTACTTAGCAGTGATACTCCATTGCAGTACTCACAGAATCGTAGAACTGTTTAGGTTCGTATTGGTTTGGCACGGCCTGG
>QWTY01016220.1:0-11663 GCA_008033365.1 Pseudorectes ferrugineus
AACACAGTAATTCAAGCCAAGCCAATCAGTTCAACTAACAAAACCCAGACAAATACTTAAAAATATTAACAAAAATATGCCAGATTAAAGTAATTAAGAGTTAAAGAAAAGAGTTCTGAAAATAATATACACATGCAATCTCAGGATACTTTCAGGAACGTTTAGTTCTGCCATTTGGACAAGGACAGGTCAGCTCTCCTCATTCTATGTCCTGCACACGAGATGTGACCAAAATGTCTTTTTGGAGACAAGGGGTGGAAAGACTAAAGTTAGTTTTCAGTTTGATATGAATACTGAATGCACACATGAAACTTGACTAGGAAAAGTGTTTTCCTAAGTAGTCACAGAGTCAGAAAAGATGGTTTTTAAAGAGCATACACCTTAAAATGTCAGGCAGTGCTTTCCTGACTATTGCTAAATAATGAAATACTGGGGTAGACATAATTTATCAGCAAAATACGTTTAGTCACTAGAATTTTAACAGAACTTGGACTTCAACAGCAAAAGGAGCTTTGGCAGAGATGATACAGAGAAATGTCTACTTGCTAGTTTTAGTGCCATAGACCTAATCTGATCTGGACCTGATCTGATCTTCCATCCTGGATGTACAGAGTTGTCAGCATTTTCTGTATGCATCAGTATACACACCTATCTACGTGTGTGTGCATTTTGCCCCAAACACACAGAAATCTAGTACACTGTCATATTTTTTAAGTAAATTCCAGCAACCCAGCTCTATAAGATCTACAAGACAAGTCCTCCTGCTTCTGACTAAGCAAGACAGGCAGAGCACAGCAGTACACAGAAGAGGGTTATGTCCTCAGAAGACACAGGAGAAATAGCAAGGGCATAACTATTATGTATAAGGCTTTACAATGACTACTTTGTCAGTCAAGGCAGATTTAAGTGCTCAAAGATGACAAACTGCTGGGCTATGCAGGCAGATTTTTCAAGAGAAGCAGACCTCCTTTTCTTCTAGTGAAATTACAAAAGTCTACCCTTTTAAGCAAAGTAAGCACATTGCTGTGAAACAGTTTATTTGGGTAAATCATGATTTGTCCACTGAAGAAACCTGCTTGAGGAGTGTTCTTATCAAGTACAAGCATTACCTTCTCTATAAGGTTTCAGGTAAAGCACGCCCAGCAAGCACAGCCACTTGGTTAAACTGCACTGGTTTTAAACAACTGCACCCTTTAAGACTGACTTGATCTAATTTTCCTCCCACCCTGCAGTGAGTATCCCTGACATCGAGCGTTACCGTACCAGGCGCTGGAAGAGGCAGAACTGGAACAAATGCAAGTTCCCCCATGGCTACTGTCTGTCACTGCCTGCTTTTATATAAACAAGTGCATCCAACTTGAGCTGCGCAGAGCAGCCTCGCCACTGCTTATCCTCCCGCTTCCTTCGGGAGCTGCCGAGCCACTCAGGGACAGCTGAGAAGTTAGGATAACAGATGATTTAAAGAAACAACATCCCCCTCCCTCTATCCCATAGCGACTGACTCTTTAGCTGAACTCCAAAGTCAAAATATATCTATTTCTCAAAAGCAGAGCTTCACGGAGTGGAAGAAGTAACAGTAATGTCCTTCTACCACACGGTGGGGATAGAGCAGGGCATTTATATAACTCCTGAGGAGGCATTTGCCCAGCTATTCCACCATGACACCAGCTCTCAGTTACACCGTGCTGTGTCAGGGATTCTTCCTTTCCTCCCTGCCCCCGGTTCAATTTAATGGACTTCCACAACCACGTATTTAACTCAGAGTTCCAATACCGAAGGTTGGTGGTGGTAGCAGTAATAGTAGTTCTCACTCCTCTGAATGAAACAAAATATCCTGTAAGCAAAAGGGAAATTCGTTCCAGGGTTCCAGCTGGAGGGTGGAGGTGAGATAGGGCACACAGAACAGGGTCAAAATCTCAGGTCTTTTAGGACAGAATATAAAAGATTTATACAGTTATTAAAAGAGGAAGTTACTTTCCCTCACAGGTCACAATTCATACCCAACCACCGTTCCAACATCTCCAAAACAATTATCATGTACTTACCCTACTCTGCAGTATACGTTTAGTCTCTTTTTTCAAAAATGTCTAGCCATATGCTGGTGTAGAGGCAGGAATTCTTCACCACGGAAGAATTCCCACTGAATGAGGTACTACTCAGTGCTAGTAAGGATTAGAAAACCAAAGTGAAAATTTTCCAGGGGAAAAAAATTCTGCTGTGCCCATATTCTGAAGTGAATAGTGAAGAGTAACTTGATGCTCTGCAATTGTGGCCACAGTGTGATAAAGTATGTCAAATTACTTTTTCAAATGAAATTGCATCCTTGACTATGAAGGCATTTAGAATTTCAGACTACCCTACTCATTTCACGATTTTGAAGAGATGACTTTAAACCATGTGACAGGAAAGCACACTACCAAAACTTAGCAATATCTGGAAATTTGGTAGTAACTGTGTAACATTTATCTTCCATCTTCTCTAAAGTGTTTTAAATAAATGACTGCAATAATCAGGTACATTTCTTCAGAGCAGAAGTTATAATTTTGAAGACAGTAAAATGAAATACTGGTAGATGGGATTTACAAAGAAGTCTTTGGCAAATCTATAAAGCAAAACAAAATGCACCAGAAACTAGATACAAAAGCCCCTCAAGAAAGAGAAACTGTTTTTCAGTATAAAGCTTAATAGGCAAATGGCATAAAAATCTGTGTAAGACCATTTAGTTTACTAGCACAAATCCAGGTCTCGTTTGGTATAATGAAGCCTTGGGAACAGTGCTCTACCTTCTGAAAGCTGACTACACTGTGCTCCTCAAGCTGTATGCACAGGGACTCAAGTTTGGCAGGAGGGGGTTGTTTAAGTGTATCTATTCTGCCTGCTCCAATTATCTTGTTTCTGATGAAAAAACATTTTAGAGTAATATGGTGTCAACACTGTTATGAAAGAACAGCAAAAATAATCACATAAATGTGGTTTCCATATTTAGAAAAACAATTGCACTCTTATGAATTTATTTAGCAATTGTTCAAATAAGTATATTAACAGTGCATCTGCTACAAAATCATTGGCAAAGGAAATACTCAAAGTTCAGACAAGGGGAAATATATATGTAGATCCAGTTTAGAAGCCATTTGTCACACTTCTTCCCATGGCATGAGTATACTTCCAATGAAATATCACACACCTATCCAACCAACCGAGAACTACTGTTTTTGTCAACTGCTTTCTAAAGGAGGAGACAAAGTTTGTTTCTAACACATTCAATCACAGGACCCATATCCAGGGCTCAAGCTGCTGTAAGACCAGAAGTGACAGAAGACCCCCATGCCTTAGTCAGTGGCAGCTGAGGACACAAGAATTTGAAGCAGCATTCAGCAGCTGGGGCATGAGCAGAAACTGACTGAGGGTCCTGGTGCTGCCATTACAACCCCCTGCGACTTTTTATCTTCTCTTTATTTAAGACTGAAAGTAAGGACCTTTCCTGGCTGGGACTTGAGTGCTACGACTGGTTGACTGTGAGTGCATTCTCCATTGGTACAATGAAATTAAAAAGAACATAATCTGGCTAAAAATCTTTCCTCCATTTTCTGGGTTTTGAACTAAATGAGTTTTACTCACTGAATGCAGATGTACACATGCCTCTACCACCACAGATTTGTCAGTATGTAAGTTTTTTCCAAAGACTTGTCTCACCTTTATTCTGAAAGAAGAAAAAACCACCCAAAAGCTAGCATATGCTGTATTAATGTAAAACCCCTAGAGGGCAACTAAGCTTCAATTTCAACCTGCATAAATATTCAGCTCCTTAACTAGTTTACAGATTATGTAAACTATTTCCTTCAACCTTGTTTTTTTTTCCCCTCGTTTAAAAGAAATGAATCCTTTTCATTCTCAGATCACATTATTGCTGCCTATTTAGTGTAAGTTAATCACCACTGCCCAACCAGAGACTGAGTCCTCAACCCAAGAAAGCTCAAATGTGTGCAAAAGAGAACAATAAAGGAAACACATGCAAAGGCTTCATTTAAACAAAGACAGAAAACAAGCATATGAAAGTCTGAAATCACTTTCTTTGCATTAAAGACCTTTAACAATACATCTTGTTTATTATTCAGCTTAGTATTAATTTATTGCATGGCATCTGTTTTCTTGTACAGCAGTCTGGTTGCAAGTCTCAGATTTATGAATCGAAGTTTACACTGTTGAGATTATTTGCTTGTTTTCTCCTACATACCAAAATTTCAGCCTTATGTATTTGATGACCAAAAAAAAAGTGATGAAATAGGAAACAAGATGTCAAATTAGTTATGAAAAACTGTTTCTTCTAGATTTTGGTCTTTAGTTAGAGTCCAGGACTGCCGCCAGTGGTTAAAGCAAAAAAAAAAAAAAAAAAAAAAAAAAAAAAAAAAATTTTTAAATTGGTAACCAGTGTCCAGCTGAGCCTTGTTTGCCATGAACCAGCCGGCATCAACTGCCTTTCCCCTACTCCCATCAGATCTTGTTGGGAGCTGAAAGATACTTACTATCCTGTCAGTCCACACCTGCACAGAACCTGCAGACACATTGATGCTTAATGTCAGAGAAGGCTCTAACAAACCAACGGGATTCCCAAGATATGGAAGCAACCAGAGACAGACAGGAAAGAAACAGCTCAAAGGAATCCTTAGGAAATGCTTGCAAAGTCCAAGGGTTTCTACATGGCTTTTGCAGCAGATCAAATACCCAAACAAAAACTGACAGCACTGCCATCCTTGCTTTATGCATATCAACACCATGTCCCATATGCTTTGATCATGACAGTTCTTCATTTACGGTCTTATCGCCATTTACATGCCTGAAGAGAGACTGACTACCAGTGGAATTCACTTTACCCCATTTTAGCCACCTAAAATTTCCATGTCCCACCCAAAGCTAATTCTGCAAGTACCTTGCCTTGTTGCCTTGAGCCTTGACAGGGAAGGGGTAAGAGGAGGGGGAAGAGAGAGAGAAAGAGGACTACTACTGGGATGAGATGTCTCCCATCCTACATGACTTAACCAAAAATCTAAGAAGGAGTTTGAGAAGCTGACTTAAGTCTCCAAGGGTGTTCCACTTACAAGGGTTTCCTTTCTGAACGCTGCAGAACAGGATGAACTTCCATCCCCCTCGAGCTTTGAAAGAATGCAGAAGGGAGAAAAGGAAGGCTAGACTCTGTTTCTTACTCAGATTCATCCCCTCTGATTGCCCAAAATACAACAAGCTTTAGGTGTTCATTCTGACTTTTTTGCCCCAAGTTCAGCCAAGGCTTAGAGATCCGAGGACTTGA
The DNA here is from genome assembly GCA_008033365.1 of Pseudorectes ferrugineus. Lineage (NCBI taxonomy): Eukaryota > Metazoa > Chordata > Aves > Passeriformes > Pseudorectes > Pseudorectes ferrugineus. Next base: position 5,306 of record QWTY01016220.1, read on the forward strand.
AAACCGTTGGTACAAAAATGCCCAATTAAAATGTTGCTGTACAATCAATTAGGGTCTGGACACACAGAAGACTTGTTACTACCTGATCTCTTTATATGGATGCCCACGGCACACAGTAGAACCCAAACATCAGAGTACCAACCTTATAATCAAACGTAAAATAAGACATTGACTATATTACATTAGAAACAAGGGATTCTACCTGCTTCACACAGAACAATTATAGTCACTGTTACAATTTACTGTCTATGTGGAACGTATCTGGCTGAACCTGATACCACAACTCAAACATTATTACCTTTAAGTACTTTTAACACACTCACAGAGGTGATTATTTCTCCTCTTTATTAGAGTGGCTGAGTTAGTTTTCAGGCAAGTCAAGCCATTGCAACTCAAACATTAGGGCCCCAGAGATCTGTAACATCAGGTCTGGAACAAACAGCACCGCACTGAAACCACTGCAGAAAAGAAAACGATGAGACCAGAACTGTTCATCTGAATTACTGTTGGGAGAAGGTAGCCAAAGCAAAAGTTTGCAACTCTGTTAAATATCTTCCTTCTAGAGAATTGCAAAAGTTATTTTTTGGGGTTGTAATTTACTAAGTATTCTCTGCCCAACAATGAATGTTTCTCAATGGTTTATGCACAGCCAGTAGCTCATATTTGCATGAATTTGACAGCAGAGTGAAGAGGACAGATTCCCCCAACAGTATTTTGGTTTAAAACTGCTGAAGTTTTATAGTTACTCAACAGATGGAGCATATCAAAATGAACTCACACAACAGTCTAGCTGAAGCAAAAGCATCTTTTCCACAGCATTATCACTCCCCACAAAGGACTCAAAACTTCCTCAAGCTGTTTGGAATGCATAAAATAAAAAAAAAAAATCATCACACATACATACATGAATATGCTTTTTAATTTCCTTATATTTGGAATACTTTTCAAAAGTATGGGGACACCTCCATTACAAAGAGACAGCTGGAAAACCATTAATACTATTACTCAGCTGTCATGGAGCATTGTTACATGTAGCTAATATAAAATATTTTAAACATATGACTTTTAATATAAGTCATTGAAGACACCAGAGAAGCTGTGAGCTCTTCTAGCACCCCATTAAAGATTAGCTAATTACTAATTAAATCTTAAGTTATGTAACCCCAAACAGTATATGTTCTTTTATACTCCTCTTTTCCATATTCTGTGGAAAGCAATGGTAAGTTTCTGTTCATTAACTAGATATATACTGAAGCCTACATTAAGCATAAAAAACCCAAACCACTCAGAAAACACATGCAAAGAAACACGAGGAGGAAATCAGGACAGATAAGAAATGACAAAGATTATTTACACCAGAGAAAAATAAAGAGTACTTTTCACCATTGGCCTTATGAATCATTTTGACTGGGCTGTCAGATTCACTGTGGAAAATTATCACCCCAAAGGCAGGAAAAAAAGTAATGAGCAACAAAGTTTGAAGTTGCAGACTGTGGTCACTCTTGTTTACTGGATATAATTTTCTTCAACCTGAAAGCGTGAGTTCTCCCTGTGAATTTAAATGTCTTTTTTAAAATCACAGCACTAAAGATTTTGGGGGTTTGTGTTTAAAATTCTTCATGCTTCTGAAAACAACTCTGGAATCTCAGGATTCAACACCTTCCCTAAGTCATTTCAGGGACTCCGACAGAAATAGTTTTCCAGAATGGTTACTGAACAAGTCTTTTATTTTTCTTTTTCCCTTTTGCCTGTTTAACATAAGTCAGATCATCCTATTTCTTCTGTTTAAAGTCCCGCTTTTGTTCAGATCACTACCAGGAATCTGCCCACTGTCTGAGAACATAAATTGCTTGATATAGAAAGAAAAGTTAGTCAAGGCATTAAACCCCCAAAACACTTAGAAAGCAAAAAGCATTCTTTGAATGGTAAAATAAAACTAAGCACTGAAACAGGCTGTCTATAGTAGCTGAAACGTTAACCAGATTACAGGACAAACACTGGCATACTAGATATGGCCCCAAGAGAAGATGATGGTCCAAAGTGTCTTCTCAAAGTCCTTCCTTTCCAGACCTGCATCCCTTTTATGCTTGATAAATGTGCCCTCCAAGGGCACTTAGGTCTGATAAGCATTTCACAGAACTGAAGTTCGTGCTTTTGAAGCATAGTTAGACCAGTCCAGATCGCATCAAGAAGTTCTACTTTCAACTGCCTCCTATGTCTTTCCACATTATCCACTTTCTGTACATTTCCCACATATTAAACCATAGCATTCAGAAGGTTTTTTTGCCAACAGTAGCTGCGTCTCCCTAAAATAACTTTTTAAAAGTCTGACAGTCTACAGCCGTAGGTGAGATTACATCTCAAGCCACAACTTTGCAGTGCTTTATTTTCAAAAACTTCATGAGCGTCCCATTACAGCAAAGAGTATGGGACATTTCTGTCACCAAGAAACAAAGAAGGACCTGTATCAAGCCTGCCATGTAAATGTAACAATAAATTTTTGATTTTGTGCTTCAAAAAGGACTATTTAAATATCCCTCAAGCATGTTGTTGATCTGAAAGCTTGAAGGGCATATTTAGTGTATATTGAAGAGGGGGAAAAAGAAGAATGACTAGCACCTCCTTGAGAGATTCCAGATCACAGCCAGAAAGAAAGAAAACTATGAAGTGTATGACATTATAGGTGATAAATGTAATACAAGGAAATCCTGAACTTGAATATCAGAAGTCGAAAAAAAAGCCATTACAGACTTAAAGAAATGTTTCTTTAAACTCATTTTAGGAAAAAAGGCAGATCTCTTAACACCATAAAGTCCCAAATTCCCTACAACCATTTCAACTCCTTTCTAATACAGTGGATAAATACCAAGAGAAGAATCTGTTCACTCCATCCAAGGGAAATTTTCATGCACAGGTCTTCTACATTATCTTCTTCAAAATTCCTAATATAAGTTCCTTTCCTACTCATTATCCCATCAGAACGATTACCTTCCCTCTGTTCCATGATTCCTTTCAAACCCTTAACAAGTATCCCTCTCAAATCTAGAATACAGCAGCTAAACTGCTTTTCTTGTTCCCTGATCATAAATTTAAAGCCTCATGCATACCTCCAAAGCTCTCTACAGCTCTAGCATTCCTTGACCATCCCCTTTCCTATCCTCTGACCAGCTCTGCAGCTCTTGATTCCTCATCCAAAACACCTCTCGCCTTCTGTTATTCGATTACACTTCCCGTAGAGGCATCTATCCTGATCTGAGGCAGCAAACGTTCCAGGCAGTCTTTTCTGCAGGACTGTTAAAAAAATTCAGAGGGATGACAATACAGCACAAGTGTTTTATAACCTTTCATTATGTAGCTTTTACTCCTTTCTCAGGCATCAGACCTTTAAGCAGAACACTCTTCAGAGCACAAATCTCCCTACTCTTTTTCTATGCAGCAGCAGAGACAACTACCGGAAAGCAACTACAACAGCAACAAAACTAAATCTGGGGGTGGGAAAGAGGGGGATTATTTTTTGTTGTTGTTATTGAAGGGACCTGAAAAATAATGTACAAGAACATAGTTTTATTCATTAACAGACAACATTGTTTCTACTATAAAAACAACCTTGTGCATTGTCAGTGTTGTTACCACAGGACCCATTAACATCAAAGAGTAAGTGCTGGAGGGACAACTCACTCAGTTTGAGCTAAGCAATCTTTAGAACTACTGTTCTACTTGGAAAAAGAAGCTCAAAAAGTTTTCGTCCCAAAACAGGACGAAAACTTGAGATTTCATTGTTTTCAGAAAGCAATGAAGAACACTTAGAACAAAAAGCATGAAGAAACACTTAGAACAAAAAGCATGAAGAAACCCTTAGAATACCACATCTTGTTGAAAGTGTGTGTATTTGCCAGACTATAGTTCAACTTTAACTTGTGTTCCCTTATTGCCTGATAAGATCTGTGATTTCTGCCCCTTATTTTTGACTGGCTCTGTCTACTCACAACATTCTACACAAAGATATGTACAACAGGTATAGGTCTCCAATCTACAGGAAAAAATGGAGATCAGAACTACAACTCTCATAATCCACTGCCTCATTAAATCAAAGCATATTAAGTAAAATCGTAACTCCTATTCTGATTTCCATTTAGTATTAATTCCTGTTGAGCTTCATTTCAATTTCTGAGATTTGGATAAGCAATTTTCTTTGGCAAATACACTTGTCAACTTCATGTGTTTTCTAAAGAATGGACAGAAGTTTTCCCCTATCACCTTATGCTGAATACAAGGTCAATACATTGCTTTTAGGGTGCCTGAATGATCACCATTTATTGTATTTCTGAATACAAAGTAGCTACTTTTTGACCAAACTAAGTTTTATTTTCCACTGCTGAACTTAATGGTACCTATACAACACATTCTGACTTCAATAGTTGAAAAATAACCTATTTTCTGTGCGAAAGTAACCCCAGGGTAATATTAATAATTCATATACAACATAAATATTTATACACAGGCAATGGGAATATAGCATGACCTCTTAAAAGTATTAAGATTTGTTTACACTAAGTGCTAACTGTATAACTGTTGAATGTAGTATCTAAGAGGGGGTTATAATCCAAAATTGCAGAGCAACTACTTAATACACTGTAAAGAACAGGCAGCTAAAATAACAGCTCCTGTGAGTCACATGTACTGCCACGAACAGTGCATTGCTCTGCCCACCTACGCCACAGTAACACCTCACCGTAACACTCCGACTCTGCACCCATAGGTTATCACCACCATCAACAGAATGGATGCAAAAAACCCCTTAGAGAATCCCAAGTTTGCACTCACTTGCTGCTAATAAGAATGACTGACACAGAAGAATCAAAATGTGTCAACTGGGAAAGAAAATGATGAGATCAGCAAATACTGTATATAACATCTGGGAAAAGGCATTAGTAAGTGGCTGGAACCATAACCAGGTTAGCCTCGCCCTTTTGTTGGGAGAAGCACTTGACCATGTCTCCTCCACTATGGACACTCACCTCACGGGGTTCCCTAAAGACTGATCTAAATACCATGAAATACCCCAAGATCAGTAGATACAGGCAAGGTTGAATTTCTCTATTTTTATAGTTTGTGCCAATCTTACCTCATCAGGACCCTAAGACACAAAACCAGCTATTCAACCTACCACTGTAGAGTGTACTAGTGGAGAACTGGAAATAATTAGAGCACATAAAAGCCATATACATCAATGCTTGTGTCATTCCTGAAAAAACAAGTTTGGAGAAATTATGACAGAGAAGAGACTTTTACACTTTTCTCATCACTGGACAAAGAATTTCCAGGTACAGAAATCAAATGAAGACAGCATCAATGATTCAGATTTAATGGGGAGTTTGTCAGGGAGTAGCAGTATGACTAAAGGGTAGAAACAACTGATGATCCTGATGCTTCATTTCAAGTTCAACTCTTCCAACAATCCAAGAAATTATACAAAAGGACAAAGGCAATTGGTTTTTTCCTTTCATTATATACAGTTAAAGTACTCCCATTCTGCAGATGTTAAAACACTACGAATCCACAGTCTGGAAGAATAGTTTTCCTCCTAAAACTGGATTACCAACTAAACACCACAATACAATAATTGTATCTCACCATAAGAGCTGCAAAAGAAGCAATCCTATTGTTCAACTTTCAGCAGTTAGCTTGGTGAGCGCTCTTGTCATGGATATTACTACCATGTATTACAATAATCCAAAAATACACAGGCATCCTCTATTTAAACCAGCATTTGTTAAGAACATGTAATTAATCTGGGCTATGTTAATATATTTATGCTGGACAGGGAAATCAATTTGAAATTCAGGATCTTAGCTGGAAACCAATAAAATCTGTAATTTGAGAAAAGCAAATTGAAAGACTGGACAAAACACAGGTAACCTCTTGAGGTTCTCATCTATGAGCTCTAAACTACCAATATCACTTTAATATCCATACATAAAAATCTCTACCAGGTAAGAGAATCAAAATCAAGACAGGGCTTGTAAGATATGGCAACCTGGCTGAAATTGATATTCATTAGAGTACTCTTTGCATGAATAGGAGCATTTGGACTCTGTGGTCTTTATCAGAGCCCCAGCTGGTAATGGTTGAAGGTTAATGCCTTACCCCATTCTGTTCAATTTTCTGTCCTAATTAGTCCTCTAAATCTATAGCTGTGAGCACCAAGTGTCTGTGCTCAAAAGAAACTAATTAATGCTAGCAAATTAGATCAAGTCCAAAGATCCAACAGCCAAACTCTTAAATGCTCCTTGTTAATAGGAAGTGTAGCTGTCAATAACTGCTGTTGGTGGCTATAATGAGGCCTCTTTCTTTCACT
>QWTY01016220.1:11793-29153 GCA_008033365.1 Pseudorectes ferrugineus
TGGTAAAGCTAGCAGTCTGACCCATTTCTTGTCATCAGCTGGGTTGAAATGACATGGAGGGGGAAGAACAAAAATAATCAAACAGGGCAAGTTCCCTCCCTGAACATTTTCTCCAAAGTCCTAAAAACTAGTTAGAACACTGAAATTTCTATCACCAAGCAAGACAATATGCTCTGATATTTCTTTTCTATAAATCAGCTTAGGGTAGTTAATGCTGTTATCATTCACACAAACAAACAAACAAACAAACACACATCTAGAATCTCATTTCTTCAAATTCTAATTTACATATAGCTGTTCTCTCTGCCCAGTTTGTTGGAGCAGAGCTCAATATACCATAATCCCTCTAGAGATTGTATTAATTCACATAGTTAAATGTGATGAGAGTAAATGCTCATTGAAAATATATAGCGCTGAAAAATTTTTTCCAAAATAAAAGCTATTGTGTGCAAACAAGAACATCATATAAAAATTCAGCATCTTACTCTTGAGGAACGCTAGCCAGAAAAAAAGCACATAGCAATTTACTACCAGTACTAAATATAACTATCAAAACATCTAAAATAATTTAAATAACTGACAACTACACAACACATACAACATAATGTAATATCTACAGCTTCATACAGGGTCATGTGGGCACACACAATATGACGATAATATACTTCAATATTCAGGTAATAAATACAGCAACAGAGGACAACAGTTTTCTTCCATTCTCCACCTGCTGAATTGAAACTATGTTCTCAAATTATACTAACCTTCCTCTCACAAAAATGAAGTTGCAGATAACAATGCAGCATTCTTTTTTCATCCTCATAAGAGAAGGCTTTTGTGGTCATAACAAATCTATGATTCCTCCCATGTAACCTCTCAGGCTTTCCACCAAACTCTGAATAATATGGACATAAACACATGTCAGCAATTTTCTGATCACAGCAGCTCAATCTAAAAAAAGGTACCAGCAGCTGTCATGTTAACTCATTGATTTTTATCAGTCACTTGATCTTTTTGCTTTGGTCAATTAGAAGATCACTGTGTTCCAGATACTGCTAAGACATGTGAACTTAAAAAAAAAAAATTGTAAGGACTATATTTTCACAATGAGGTAAAGTGGATGAGTGAAGTTCAGCTGTAAATGTTGACTTTAGTTTTAATTTTCTTTAAGACAAGACGACTCATCAAAATTTTTAAGTACAGCTGTCATGTAATTTCCCTCTACTATCTACTATCAGTCTTAGCATCTTCTGGTGTCAGAACTGTAGGTACCAACAGGTTAATCCTCTCTCAGCATTCAACAAGGGTTGGCAACAATTAACAGAACTTGGCCTGCAATACCAAGGAAAGTGAGCAACATCATGCGAAATTTGCTAAGGATTTCACACATTTCATTATCTGCATTTCTGATAGAAAAGTATATGTAAAAAGAATTTTTTTTTAAGAAGGAATATCTAAAGGTGTGCTTGGGCATTTAAATGTACAGCACCACATATAGTTCAATCAGAAATTTCTTTGGATTTATGGACCTTGATATGTCAGGTGTAAGGGTCATGGTCTAGAGCAGGTGGCCCCTACGGGGACAGAGATAATGTCAGTGACAGGACTGTTGAGTAACTGCACATTATCAAAACTCTGGATGACACTGGTCATGCTCAACTGTAGAGAAGCCTGCAGTAGTGTTGCATCCCATCATCTTCACTAAGTATCAACATGAGCCCTGAGGAGGAGAGGGCTAATGGGAAATCTGGAGAATGGGAGGAGGGTGGTTGCTTGGAAATGTCCTTTTCCAGCCACACTTTCCCAACCATTTCTTAAAGCCCTGCCAAGTATCATGAGATTTTTTCAGCAATTTGACTCCAGTTGCTTTAATTACACAGCTCCTACAGACAACAGAAAAATCACAAGAGTGTTCTCTAGTGAAGGTCCTCAACTTGGCACAAGTTAGAAATATCTTCCTTGTGTCTCCCTCATAAAAAATTTAAAATAAATTAATAAATTTTTAAAAGGGACAGAACAACTTGTCATCTTGAACAAATGGATGTCTCTCACAGTATGCTTCAAATAAGAAATGGCTACATTGACTTCACCATCTTTCTAATGGCAGAACCAGGCTGAGTTGAACTATCTATCCCTGTATTCACCCTGAAAAGCATGTAGTTCCATTTCCTACTTGAATCCTTGAACCTTACAAAGGAGTGTCAGTTACAGCAGATGTCTGCAGGTGCCTCTTGGTGACCTTACAGGCCCAAGTCCAGATGACGTACCAGTAACAGACAACAAAATTCAGAGGAAAAGGTTCAGAACTTAAACCCCTTGTCTCTGGACCAAGTTGTTCTTCTCTCAGAAAAAAAAAGTTGTGAGGTTTTGGAAGGTGGGCAGAAATGCTTTACAATACAACAAATACACAAAACATCTACAATAAATATAATACAGAACTAATTTCATGACTGACTCTGTGACCCAGTAATTTCTTTTTGGGATCTCAATTCAAGACAACTTCTTCAGAGTCTAAACCCACAACATCTCAAAGTCAGTCAGCTGTTTCTATTTTCCAAGCCAAGTAACACAAAATTAAACCAAATTAAGCTGACAGTCCAAGTTTGTATATTTCTGTTACCAAAAAACCCCCCATCAAGTTCAGTTTCAGAATCTGTAACTTGGAACAGCAGAGTAAGTGCTCTCAAGAAATTAGACAAACTTTTCTGTAGAAATGATCAAGAATCAATCACAGCTCTCGCAGTTTTTCCATGACTGTCCCTAGTTTTTAAAGCATGGAGCTGTCCCTAGTTTTAGAGCATGGAATCATGGAAAGCAAAGCACAGCTGGATGAAACTACAGAACTTTTGATGTGCTAAAGATCACCATTCTGATGAAGAATGCTAACTCCAGGTTCCTGAAATTTGCTATGATTTTGCTTTGAAGAAGCTTATTCATATTTAAATTTTGTAACTGGAAATTAAAGCAAAACAGGAAAACAGCTTGCTTCAGAAATTATTTCATAAAAACAATATGTGAGGGGGGCAATGGCTAGTAAATGATCCTTTTAGTTACTTAGATTTAAAATGCCAAGGACATGCTGATACAGAAATATATCATTTAATATTATTTCAGGCAAACTCACGCTACAGTTTGTAAAAATACAGTGAAACACTCCTGTATGACAATGTTGTTGGGGTTTTTGCTTGCTTGTTTTTTGACACTTTTGCCCACAATTTCCCATACACACATACAGTGCATGGATATGAACACAATAAAGCATATTTACATAATGGTCACAGAAAATTGACTAGTGTTTCCCAGAAAGCATGTTAACAGAATTATTACCCAAGTTAACAAAATTACTAATATATCCATTTTCACTGCAAAAAAGTGCTTGAAAATCTTAAATCACACAAAAATTATTCTGAAACTGAGAGGTACAATATTCCTGACAAACATGCAGCACACACGAGAACTTATACTGAAACAATCTGAAAATAAAGTTGTAAGCAAATTTAAATGATCTAAGTACAATGAAATATGACCAGACACAATACTTAATTGTTCTTAAAAATTATCAGGTGGACATATTTTCCATGGTTATTTCATCCCTAAGCCATTTTGGTAGGCTAACAACCAAGCACAGCAATGAGCCACCCATTTAACTGTGCACTAGGGTAGCAGGATCACTTCTTAAGTTAACAAAACCTTTACTTTCTATTTATTTTTGTAACCCTTGGGGTTTCTTTTCCCTGGACGGCTCTGGAACACGTGCTGGACAGGCTGTCATTACTTGCATTATTAGCTCTGATAAGCACACAGCTCTAGGTGGTATAGCTGCAGGCTAAGGTACCGGCCTGGGTACAGATGGACCCCTGCGCTCACGCAGAGCACTATTGAATGTATGGGGGCTCCCCATAGGGACACATGTGAACCCAGCCTGATCAAGCCAATTGTAAAGGCCCATACTTGTGGAATAGCTTTATTTCCTATACTACCAATGCATTTATCACAATTTCCTAAAGACAAAAAGAAACAAAGGTCTACTAATAGGAGTTTCTAAAACATAAACTTAACATAAAGCAGAAAAATCCTACATTGAGAGCAAGTTAAATGAGTATCTCTGCCCTCAGTGTAAACAACTCCATTTCATGCATGTGTGTACACTCCACAGCACACAAACCAAATCATAGGAGCTTTGATTACTTAATTACACAGCTTACATTCATAGCTTACAATTGTTTACAGCATAAAAAGCATAGCCTATTTACTCTGATTAACACCTATCCCTGTGTACTAACAAGACAAATTTATTCCAGGAATAATCTCACAATGGATTTATGAGATGATAAATCTACTGATCACAAAACTGCTTAAGCTTCATTTCCCATGGTTTGGTCTCTCCCCTCCATCCACATAAAAAGGTGTACGACAAAATAACTGAAGCTATGCTACCACCTTTTTATTTTAATAGAGGTATCGATGTGGGATTTTGCTTGCCTATTTGATAAAAAAAATTATTTCAGAAATACTCAGTTTCCACTTCTAACTTTCACACAATTTGATCAAAGCTGGCTTACAGGTGACAGAGGAATAATGGGGAGATAGATGTATCCACAAACCTTATTTTCCTAAAGATCCACAATTAAACTCTATACAGGAGAAAGAAGAAGAAATAGTTTTGCCTAACATCACAGAAAGAGAAAAATGGTAACATTTAGCTTTAAAATTTATAGAGGGAAAAAGATGGAGAAGCTGCAAGGTAATGGTCCACAACTCACAGCTCAAGAACCTCCAATATTGGTCGCCATCATAGAAAATGAAGATGCTCAAACCAAAGTCATGTTACAAGCCATGTTACACAGAGAAAGTTCAGAGGAGAAAAACACATCCACACTGTCCCTCTGGTTAACCTCAAACAATATTATACAAATAGCAAGCTCTCAAAATACTTTTAACCAACATCTTCTTTCAAATGACCCACATTACTGCAACTGCTTTTCATCTTCATTTTTTTTTCCCCAAAAGGTACAGAGTTCAAAGCAAAAATGATTCAACTATAGTTCAAATGAAAAAAAAGGTCTGTTAAGTCCTTCTGGCAGCACTGGAAGGCACCTGTTACATGATGCCACTTTCCTTTGGCAGATATTACTGTAACACTACTTTTTTATATTTTTTGGAGAACCTCTAAAAGCAGCTGCTTAAAAATATACTCATCCACTTCACCTAGACTTGACTCTAAACCTAGTGATAAAACTCCAGAAACTTCCTTTGAAGTTTCTTAAATAATAGCAAAACACAAAAAGCCACATGCCATTGGGGAAACAGTTGTTCTTCCTGCCATGGTAAAAGTCACTGAAATAATTCAGGGAAAACAATATGGCAACAAACTAAAATGCACTCCTTTGTCAGTAAATACTGCTGGAAGAGCACAGAAGACACTGCTGAAGATCTGAAGAAACAAGTGTGAAAACAAGTTGCACAGTGTGGGAGGTTTGCTATACAGTTGAGTGAAACTACAGAAGTTTCTAACTTCTCTCACCTTGCGGTATTTGCATTTCAACAATGAAATGCAAAGACTTTTTTTTTTTTTTTTTGTGAGCCACTGAAGGAAAGATGTACTGGAGAAGATCTACTCTCAACAAGAAGTGGCTTCTTGAATAAAAAACAATGTATTATGGAAAAACTGTGCAAATGTAGCCACTGATGGAGTGGCTGCTTTGGAATAAAAAAGGGATTCCAGACCCAGGCTACAGAGAGCACTGCACATGAAACTCCTTCACTGCACCACTCAGGGGTGAGCTACTGCAGCAAAGTGGTTGGAGTCAGGAGCACAAAGTGCTACAGGATGACATCAATTTTATAACTCGACAAAAACAAGCCCTTCAAACAGTGGCATCTTTACGAGACTTTGTAATGAGGTGGGGAGGGGCCATGAAAATCCCTGGCACCATGCAGAGGTTCTCTGGATAACTTGTGGCAAAGTGCTTAAAAGAGTTGTCTTTTCTAAAAAAAATGTGTCAGGTTTGACAAGTGCTCCAAATTCACTGACCTTTTCGGTGATGACAAGTGGCTGTGAGCAGTTTGCTACCTAGAAGGAATTTCCAAAAACTAAACATTCAATGTGTCCCTTCAATGTGAAGGTGTCATTTTAACAATGAGTAAGAAAGTAACTCCTTTGCAAAAGAAACTTGTGCTTTGGAAAAAGCATTTTGAAAATAGGTATTTGGATATGTTCACCCAATTATGTAATTTTTGGTTTGGTTTTGTTGGTGAACAAAATGTGTGTCACCTACAAAAACCTCCTATATCTGTACACTTTAAAAGGACATAAACCGAACTCTCTAACCTGTTAAAAATCTTCCTAAGGAAAGTTTTAGGGGATTCAAAACACTGACATGCAACACCTTCTCATTAGTTTTGAAGAATAACTGATTGACATCAGGGGAGAGGATCATTTATTAGCCCAATTTCAAGTAAAACCTTTGCAAAACTTCTGGATAGTACTGAAAAATGAGAATAATTAAGTAAAATTTGGTAAGTGCAAGCAACTATGTACTTCTTCCATGGGGATCTATGCACCTCTGTAAGGTATCTTATTCAGGCATGACACCCATTAAGATCAAGTATTGAAATAAACTGAACTTAGAACCAGACATTCAAATTACTATATCACAGTGTTAAAGATTTTAAAAATTATGATGCGTGTTCAGTCATACAGATCCCAATAAAAAGTACTGTTATTAATAGTAATCTTTTTAGATTGATTAATAGCTTAAAAATGTTTTAAAGTACTGTTTATTTCATCTTTATCTGATCCTTTTTTAACTTCTATTTTTCTATTTTATAATGTACATGACATACAAGTACAGTGATACATTTACATAATTTATGAATGAATATACCTATATTGGGATTGTGCAGTCAGAAATTTTTTACTGAAGGGGTGCATGAACAAAAGAAGTTTAGAGAGCACAGATCTGGATGACTGGATGCAAATGCCCTCTACTGAAAGCCGACACTTGTACAGAGCAAATCCGTGGCTTTTCATCCATTCTTGCATCCCTCTTACAGCAGCATTCTTGGCTAACCTGTGTGTAAGTAGCTCTCAGCAGAGGTGGTGATACCACTTTAAAGAGTTATTGTCCAGTACTCTTCAACAGAAAATGAAAACAGAAGTGCACTGCATCACCCTATTTCAACGTCTGTCTAGTAATGTGTGTGTTTATGTGCATGGATCATTTCAGTGCTGGGGCAGGGAAAGAATGAAGTTAGTTGGGAATATTTAAACAACTTTATTATAATGAGAGACACCTTAACTGAAGGTTTGCATGAGGCAATTCAATTTATATAAGTATTAAATACTACATACAGAAACACAGTAACTCTTGAGCTGCTCTGCCACCACATAGCCCAGACTGAGATGTGGAAAGTTTTGTATTAATCATACTAAAATCTACAGCCCTTGAGAACAAGTCATTTTGGAAAATAGTCCACATCACCAAGCAGCCAAAGCCAACACAACAGATTTATATGTTTCAATACTGGTTTCACAGCGAACTGATAAGATGCAGATCACACGTATTAATTCTCTGACTACATGATTTCAAAAACAAGGATTACATTCAGGGCACAAAAGTGAGTACATCTGATCTCCTAATGAATATTTGACTCTTACCTTGCACCTTATCTGAACACAGCTCCTTGGCTCGATCCCTCATTATTTGTGGTATCAAAACATCTTTTTCTACATGCCTCAGCTTAGAATTTTCTGCAAGAGTGAAAAAAAGATAATTTTGAAAAAAAAAGGTTATCTATCCATCAGAAAAAGTCAATCTAAAGAAATAACACACCATTGTTTATATAACATACACGAGTACACTAAAATTGTCACAAATAGCAGCAGAAAGCAGCATGGAAGGACCACATAGATCGTAAGGATGGAAAGCCAAAAATTTGCTCAGGTACAAATATGAGCATCATCCTGAATATTTCTACTCTGTTTAATGTGTACAATGAACCAAAAATAAAAGAACAAATTCTGGCAGCACATTTGAATTTATGCCTTACTAAATAAAATATCTGCATACAGACAGCACAGCAGTTAAATACTTTTATTTCAGGATACTAATATTTTTATACAAACATGATCTGTATGTACTCTTTTATTCACTGACACAAAGCTGAAAAACATAGCATATACTAGAGCACAACCTAGAATTTGTATGGCTACATGGAAGACTAGTTCTTCAGAAGAAAACGAAGTCTCTTCAACGAAGGATCTAGGAACTTTTGCACTGAGAAATCCAACTTTAAAAGAAGAAATGCTGCTGCCTGATTTCTATACTTAAAAGTACAGTTGCAGTTTGCTTTCCGTTTGTCTCCAGAATTCTCTTGAGTTCCGCTAATGATTTAGAATAAACAACACAGACCATTAGGAAAAAAAAAATACTACTTTTCCAAATCCACTTTTTTCAAAACAAAGGGCTGAGAATTTATCAAGAATAGTTTTTTACTTCTTAGCTTCTGAGTTTAAAACCTTTTAAGGTCATTTGCTCAGAACACTGTACAGTCCAATGCAGTTATACTAAACACCTGGTTTTCATCTTCAAACACACTATTTATTGATCCTTTGATATTGATATTACATTTCAGAATAGCATCAGTTGGGATGCTCACACTATGAAAACTCTACTGTCAGATACTGTCATTTACTTTGGGTGACAATCCTTTCATTTTAAAATCGGTTATTAAAAAAAAAGGAGAAGAAGAAAAGGTAAAAGTGCAATGTATTGAAACGAAGGAAAGAAGCAGGTTTTAAGTTACCTACAGCTTTCAAACACTCTATTTTTCAGAGCATTTTTGGTTACTTCTCCATAAAAAAAGACTGAAACGAACATTAGTCATTCTTAAGCCATCATCTTTTAAAGTTTACTAAGGCTAAGAGATTACATTGTGAGATTACACAGCATTGCATATGTGATATTACTAGTGGAATATGGCAACAAAACAGAGGATTACAATGAGCAATATACAGAATCTGAATTAAAGGCATTTTTCCTCAAAATATCTTTCTTAGCATTTCTAGAGCAGGAAAAGAAAAAGTCTATTCTGTAGATACAACAAAAACACTAAAAACAAATAGCTCGTGACTTAGATTTGCTTCCATGCTCTGATTTTCATGAGATACAATAATTACAAATATCCTTCATTTTAACTTTCTGTAGAGTATCAGTGCAATTATTGTACCAAACACTTGGTACACAGGCTACAGACAACACAAAGCTGTCAGAAAACTTCCAAGCATGTTTTGTAAACAGGACAGATCAGTTCAGCTGAATGACATGGCAGGAACTGGCACCACTGAGCTACGTGCCTCAGCTCTACTCACTCCAGTCAAAGCAAGCTGGCACTGCAGCCCTCCTGCCCTCTCCCCATCCCTGTGATGCTCTTTTCCCTCTGCCCACACAAACAGGCTCAGCAGCCTGTAGTGAATGAAAGGGGAAGTTAATTTCGTTTAAAGGTAAATAAATTTCCTGTTAGGCAATTTTTCAGCTAGATAAATTCTCTGATCCAGTTCACTATACAACTACAAAGTGGCCCATACGAGGGAATTCAGTGAGACAAGAACAAGAAGAAAGACTGAACTGTCGTGAGTACCACTGGCTCAAATTACAGCCTAAATTTCTGCTCCCCACACTTTCTTTTTCTAAATGGAACTTGGCTATATTGCTGCTTGGAGTGCACAGAATGACCTACAAATGCAGATACAGTTAAGCAAGTGGGTTGTTACCTGTCACCAAATGGGAAGTTTTACCTGTCCCCCAGTGCCCTCCCTCATCCCCATCACATCATCATTATTATGCACCTAACCACGCAGTGAGTGAGCAGGTCAAAACAGAAAAACTAACTCAAATACATGTAAAAAAGTGCTTCTCAGCTGATGTACACTTTGGAGTAATTAGATCTACTTATCTACTTCCCATAATTAGCATCATAGGATATCGTGAGTTGGAAGGGATCCACAAGGATCATCAAGTCTGACCTCTGGCTCTGCACAGGTTCCACTTTATACCACAGTATACATAGAAACGTAGCATAGAGGAGTGAAGTCTTTAGGGCCTGGGAAGAGCAGCTGGGTTTCTCCTGCTAGCAAAGCTGGCTGGAAGCATCCACGATTTTCACAATGACAAAGCACAGGGCTCCAGTGCAAGGATCAGCTACCCCTCTACTGACGAAGAGAAGTGGGTAGGAATGCAACTAAAGGCTAGAAAGGAAACAGGACACAGGGCCAACTGGAAAAAAACAAGCAACCAAGCAAGCAAGCAAAGAAAAAGAAACCCCAAAAAAGAAGATCTCCCTGACAGCCCAGAACAGTCAGAAAGGATTTCCAGGTTTTCTCTCAGCTTACGCACCCAATTTTCTGTTTGATTATTCAAAAGAAAAGGGGCGTAAGACTGATAGCAAGGAGTAGCTCTACTGGTGTTAACACCAGCTCAACCAGAACCACGACAGAAATGTGCTCCAGGCAAACTCCTTCTTTTTAGTCCCATGTTGTCAAGTCTATAGAGGCTGAAGATGCAGGAAGGAGAGGGCACATCAGGACACTGGGCAGCATCCAGTAGGAAGAATGAGAAGACAGCTACAACAGTAATTCAAAGGTAATTATTCAACAGTATAAAGAAAATGACAGTAAAGACTATTTATAAACTCATCTACAGTTTTTAGAAGTATCTCTGTTGGGAAGTATCAGTTTTAATTTTTTTTTTACAAATGTTTGTATTTACAGGATTTTGTTTTTGTATCTTTAATGAGAAAATATTTAGTGCTTAATAACGGTTGGACTCGATGGTGTTAAACCTAGCCTAAGTGACTCTATGAAAAGCCCCAGCCATTTTAATTACCTTCTACTGTCTAAGTTTCAGGCTCTGGGTGCAACTACCTCTCCAAACAGCTCAAATGCAGATGTTCAGTTTGGGCAGTACTGTATTTACTTGTGAGTTTCAACTGGAACATCTTAAGTATTTGAACATTCTTCCTTGATTCTAAACTCTCCGTTGCACTACAATTAGAGTGTTTTTCCTTCAACAATCTTAAAACACTTTACTGAAGTCACTATCCCTAGGATTTATACAAAATATTTAAGAAAAATAAGGCGCAAATATTAAAAATAGCAGATACCAGCTAAAGCAAATGTGTTCATGTGCAAAGTAACTGCATTTCTGATACTGATGTATCAGAAGCACTTGGAAGATCATCATCAACCCAAGCTATTCACCTCTGCAGTAACATATATGGCAAGAACTTTCAAAGAACACCACCTCAGGAGCAAGACTTTGTCAAAAACCATCAATTCCTTTTGCCTTTTTTCAACTATACTACAGTTTCCAGAATAAGTACTTTTTTCCCCTTTTGAAAGTTCACTATTCTGTGCTAAGAAAGGTAATTCTTACTCTAATAGTAGATTTGCTGTGGACTAGTCCCCACAGAAGAATCTGCATTTCAACAGTCTTACTCCTGTTTTATGTCATCTTGAAAACATTATTCCCAGACAAGTAAGAAATACATTTTCCTACAGTCTGCCTTCTGCATTTGAAAGCTGATACCTTTGGTTCCCACCCATATCCTTCACTCACTTTTCCTGGTCTTCTTGGTCAGCTGTTTGAAGAGATCATGGCCTTTCACCACAAAGCGAACCAACAAGAGCACGCTACCCCTCAGCTTCCAGAGGGCCAGATAAATGTTAGCAGCAGCTTTTTCTTCTCCCTCTGCCAGCCCAAACTTGGGCATGTTTGTCAGATCAATTTAATACTCTGAGCTATTACCCTTACCTTACTTTCTGATAAAATTTCCAAGTACCATCAAACATTACAAGGGACAGATGGATGAACACAGCTAATCAAGTAAAGGTTACAAAACGCAGACTAAATACTATTAATACCAAAACCTATGTATTTTGTAAAAACATACATAGACGTTAGCCAGAATTAAAACCAAATGGAGGCTTCCAGGGGGTTACAGCTAAGTCACTAGCTCCTTGACAATGTGAGTAAGTCTACAGGAAAGGAATCTGTGTTATAGAACTATGGAATGTTTCCTAAAACTGATCAGCAGATTCCAGAATGCTCCTCCTGGGGATAAGGAACAGAGGGAAATATAAAGAACAGTTAAAGAAGTTACAAGCTTGCAGGAAAAAAAGAAAAGACAAAAGGGGAGAAAGCTACAGAAAAGGGAATACCTTTGTAAAAGAGCAATTGTTTTCCATAAAACCTCAGCCCAGTGTAAAGAATTAAAGAGAGAGATTACTAAACTGGGAAATATCACTCTTCACCAAATCACTAAGAAACATTTAAGACCTTTATTTTTTTTTTTTAAACAAATAAAATCTGTGGGTTTTGGCAAATCTCGGTGCTTGTAGTTCTCTTGTTGCATACAATATGTAGGGCACAAGACTACAGTTGTAGTAACAGCCTTCTGTGGTTGATCAAAACCCTCAGCTGCAAAAGCTCTTTATTGCCATGGAAGCCCAAGGACCATAGCTGGTCTGTTTAATAGTTTTCGTTATTTTTGTAAAAATCACCAAACCCCAAAAAGCTAATATACATCAACAGGAATGAGAACATCCCAACCACTAGAACACATCAAATTCACTCTGTATGGAAGCTGGAAAAACAGATGACAAATACTTTCCTGACTTTCTAGCCTCTGACCAAAGGACCAGGATGGCCTGGAAAACAACACGAGCACAGTGCTGCAGGCAGCAGACCTTTAACCTTTAAGGGGAAGAGGAGAAGGAAATACAAAGCTGCTTTACAGTCCTAATAACAAAAGGGACTGTAGCAGCTTCTCATATTAATTAGAAGACTATTACAAGAAGAGGATACCAAGACAAAAGCTTTCCTAGAAGAGTGTCCTGAGAGAAGTCATATCATCTCCCCACTTCATTCAACACAGCTGGTAACTGACTTACTTACCCTCTGCTACATCGTGCTGGTATTTACAGCTCTGCTTTCACCTCTTTCCTGACTTCAGGTAGCAGGGACACAGATTACTCAGAAAAGTTGAAATCTACTCTACCCAGAAACTTAAAGAAGCTTCACACTTTCTGCATCCAAGAGGAACTGAGTCAAGCAATTCAAGTAACAGTCTCTGAAACGTGCATTTCTAGTTATACAATCTATAATTTGAATTTCTTGGGATTTTTATTTAACCACGTTCAAAAAATGCTCAAAATAATACTTTAAATAATATTGCTTTTTCATTAAGAATCACAGTATATATGAAGAATAGAGAAAGTTCCAGTAACTTTATATCATTTTAATTAGCAACTGGTTAACACCTCATTTTTTTTCTTGAAATCCCAGTTCTATCAACTTTTAAACATCAATTATGTTATTTGCAAAAATGCTGTAGAAAGTTCAATCAAGGTTCAAGAATCCAAGTTAAAATACAACACTCCTCAAAATACATACATTTTAAAAACAATCACTTTCATTATTTTGGGAGCTTGGTTGAGAAATATGGAGCCATAAAGGGGACCTTCTTTTTTAATACACCTTACTATTTTTTTCCCACCAGCTGCCATCAAAGGTAAGCAGTTGTGAGTAGACATATTTCTAAGATACCTTTCTTTTTTAAGCTAAGAAATAAAACTTGAAAAAATATCAATGAGAATTTCAGCATTAGAAAGAGTAGAGTTACTAAAGTGAAAAGGGAAGAAAACCAAGGAGATACGTGCAGAATTACAATTCTTTAACCTACATCACATTAAAAGAAAATCGCCATTGTAAAGAAGCTGTTTTCCTGGAAGGGAAGGTCTTATTTCCATCTATGATGAGTCTACTAAAACTTGAATTTAACAGCCATTCTGTCATTTCTTCCATATGCAGACCTATAGTATACACAACACTTGAGATGGTTTGGAGAATGAATAACAAGTTTATAACTAAGCTGCAAAATTGCTTTAATTTAGAGGATTCAGTTATTCTTCACAACACTTGGTCAAAATTGTTTCCGTGAGGTAAATACCCCACCTCATTACAAAGTTATGCTTTAAAACACTTGCCTACGAGCTAGTTATAAAAATACACTGGAAAAGTAAACTTTTCTTAATAACAGAGGGAGCAGCACAGCGTCAACTGCCTGCTTATTGGCAAACATTCCTTTCATCAATCAGACTACTGCTTCTAGACATTAAATTTTTTTTACAAAAAAATCAAATCTATTTTAGTGCACCTATAACAGTGTTTTGAATAAGCAAATATAATTAGAGCTTAGTACTCCTCCAGGAAAAGAATGCATTCAACTCAAAATTTTCATCTCCATTATTCTGCCTAGCTTATTCCCCTTGTATTAAATAAAAATTACCACTCAGGTTAATTCATGTGAATCATTTATGCATAAGTGCATCATAAAAACTTATCCAAAAAGTCTGTATCATTGAATATATTATCTACTACTCAAAACCTCTATTTGAAAACACTAAGTCACACATTGGAACAAATTCATTTAGAGATAGACCCATTAGAGTGATGGGAGAAAAAAAACACTTATCTTTCTAAAATCCTAGGGTCTTTTCCTACAATTGTAATTTGATGTATCAATGTAATTAATACTTTAAGTATCCAATCTTGTAGCCTTTGGGAGGGCTTCTGTGCCTTTACCGACAAGGAATTCATGAGGTCAAAGCGACAGAATAATTTCAGCATCCTGCTTTGTAAACCTCGGTCCTAAAAACCCCGGCAGGATCCTGTTAAAGGTAAAGGATTTTATCAGTCAAAAGCATCCAGTGTGAACTGAGGGATGATGGACCAGGACCAAGCAAACACCTTTATAGATATGTGAAATGCTACCGAGTTTGGTAATTTCATTTGCACATCAGTGTTTGCATACAAACTAGAGCCTTAAGTAGTGACTTTCTACTGAGGTTTTAAAGTACAGAAGGACAATATGAAATGACAGAAGTGTTATAAGCCAAGTGAAACTAGATCTGTGATACCCTGAAACCCTGATTTAAAAGCAAAAGAAACTTATCAATGCAGCTTTTCTATGCAGTATCCTTTTTTGTTTTTCTTTAAATGTATATGAATAAATTTATTTGTATTAAAAAAGTTCCAGATTTTGAGATCTTTCTAATACTGACATCATTTTAAATTAAGATGGAGTACAGGGATGACAACACCAGGGAAAATTTCCAAAGCTTTAACTTCTCACCATTCTATCATCACCTCAAAGTCAATTTTCACCTTTTTCACTGGCTGAATTTGTTATCTTACATTTTGCTTTGGGGCTCATGTTCCTGCAATATGGCAGTACTGGATTATGAGAATGCTGTTTGCTGAAAGTGAACAATGGCTGCATTACAGCAAGTCTGTAATACCTAGAAAGAAAAGGAAAAGCAGACCCGACAAAGCACACTTTCTTGTTAATTACATGCAGATTGCAAATGCTCATACATCTACTGAGTAATAAGTAAAGCCAAGCCGACACAAGGAGATATTTTTACACTGCTGATCACACAGCAAATCCAGTTACAGGGCCTGAAAATTAATTACAGAGTAGGACTTAATATTTACTACTGGAAATAATGCAGCTGCATTAACACCTAGCCTGTACCATTGTTTAAGTACGACAGACCTGCCAGCTAGGAAAACTTAGGTTGTGAGCTACCTATAAAGGGAACATCTCAGCCCACCTCAAATCCCATCTGACAACAGATGAGAATTCCAGCAAAATGCAAAAAACACAGAGTGAGTTTTAGGGCTGTGGACTGACCAAGGATTAAATCAGCAGAGCCAGCCCTAATTCCACCACTGTAAAGGTTCTGAGTGCTTCACTTGGTAACTGACGCAAAATCCTCAACACAACTTTCTGTCACTTAAACAAAACACCATGTAGCAGGATTTCAGCAGCCAAATACACATTCCAGGTTTTTTTCTGAGATGCCAAAATGTACCAACAGCACAGACACAATTTAATTCCTACATATAGGATAGGGTTGCATGCTTTTTAAAAAGTCAAGCCTACACACTTGAGCACCTCTTGTCTGAAACCAGTCCCAAGTGTACAACCCCTATTTCTTCTACGCCCTTTCTAACGAACAGTGAATGGTCTCCAAGAATTTATTGCTCACTTCCACTTGGAGTAAGAAACAGAGAGAGGTCCTGAAAAGAAACCACAAACTATCTGAATTGTATAAAGCAAACAGATCACATAAAATAGAGCTAAGCAGTGACACAAAAAACTGTGCAATAATTTGCATCAAAAACAAGACAGGAGTAAGAGGTAAATCTGACAGAGAAAAAGCAAAGTACCCAATATGGATGAAGAAGGGATGCAGGAAAATCTAACAACTAACAAATACCCCAGTTATTACAAGAGGAGATGTTAACCACCTAAGATTGGCCACCATGCCCAATACCATTAATCAGCTGCTCCAGCACTACACAGTCATCTGTACTAATTTTCAGAAGTGTGTGACAAGGTGCAATGAAAAACAATGTAAATCACAAACAAAAGGTTCATTACAGAAAAAATCTGCCCAAACTCCTTGAGAGCTTGAATATTTAGCTCTTTACACACTCCTTTTAAGATAAAATTTACACCTTTCATTCCAAACAAAGAACACCACATACAAATGAAGAGCAAGGCTTATGAATAACAGGACCAAATACCATTCCTCCTGAATTTTTAAAAAAAATTTCTTTAACTGGAAGCAATGATTAAGAGACAAGAAAAAAAACAATGCCTACCTTTGATTTCTGTACCTAGGTAGTTAATGAACAATCAGTACGTACAATACAAATGAATGAAGATCTTGAAACTAACATCAGGAATATGATCAAAACACATCAGTGTTTTCTTAAGTTCCAGAGCATGAGGTGACAAGACTAAAAGCCTTTCAGTTACAATAACACAAGGTTTGCAGATGTTATTCTGGCATCTTATGTTATTAATCACAAAACTTATCTAAAAGAAGTTTAATTACAAGTTGAAAAAGAATAGCTGAAAAGCAATTTTTCCTTTTACTTCTATATTTTTGCCCTTTAAATTCAACATTGTGTTATCCCCCATTATTTTATCCTTTCTATCTTTTGAAGCTATAATTTCATTCTTTTCAGTGTATTCTTCTAGCTCTAGTCTTACAGCTCTTGCCACTTTGAAACTAGTCACATCCATTCTGCAAGCCCAATTTTCTCCTTCCACTGATAAAACTGCTGTTGTATTTAACAACCTAGACTTCCACATGACATGAAGAAATAGATATGTTAAGTAGCTTAGGAAAAAAACTACACCAGTCTTCAGCCCCTCTGCTTTTAGGCCTTATGTCAAGGATAGGTACCAAAACCTGTACTGTCTATCTCAGCTATTGTCAATGACTC
>QWTY01016221.1:0-12420 GCA_008033365.1 Pseudorectes ferrugineus
ATGGGAGTAAGGCAGGTGCTAATTAGGTTGAAATGTGAAAGTAATATATTTTATTTTCAACCTGCCCACCTTTCCTTTCACAATCCATGCAGCCCAAATGCCGGGCAGACCTTGAAATGTCTTCCTTTCCTGCTGGATTGTTGTGTTTTTCTCTTCACACTTTTCATGGTGCCCTCTTGCAGAGTTCTGATTGACAACCTGCAGGCTGCACTGGATGCCCAGTTTGACAGCAAGGCTCGTACTGCCAGCCACAGCTATGAGAAGTACAACAACTGGGACACGGTAAAGTCTAGAATTTGACACGTTTTTAGCTTGGTACCTTAGCCTCTGTAGTCAAAGTGCTTCCAGCCTTCTTGCCTTTTCCTCTTCTGCTCCATCCGTTGATATGATAATGCCTCCAAACTCTCCTTCCTCTTTGTTACTGAGCTAGTTTGTGTAACCTACACTTATTTCCTCTACTTCTGCTCCCAGTGCTGCAAAGAACCTCTGGCACAAATCCAGTGACCAGGCTGAGATGCTTCACTATTCATTTCCTCTTTCCTTTTCACTACTTCTCCCATGTCCTCTGCCAAACAACTCGACCCCATTCCCTGCCTCAGCTCAAGCTCTTCATTTCCCACCATAAGTCCTCCCCCCTTCCTCCTTCTTTCAGAGCCATGCTCATTTTTCCTGACGTGTAATCATGGCCATGTTACTCTTCACATCTTTGCAGTGGCTCCTTGGAAATCTACAAACTGTATTAAATATTAGGCCATATTAGGCCATATTAGGCCACATTAGATGCTCGGAAAGACTGTTCTGGCTTGAAGTCTGCAAATTAATTAGTCTGGACCTGAGGAACAGAGACATCAATAGATTTAACCTCTTTATTAAACAGATAGCTGCTTGGACTGCTGATGTTGCTGCTCAGAACCCAGACCTTGTCTCTCGTAGTGTAATTGGGGAAACATATGAAGGACGGCCAATGTACCTTCTCAAAGTAAGTGCCTCGATTTCTTCATGCCAGACCCTTCCCTTATTAACCTCTGCAAGATTATGATGACTAGTAAAACACCAAGGATGCTAACAAAATGTCTGAAGTGATAGACACTTCGCAGAAAATCAAATATATTTTGTTTACCACTACTATGGTTTTTTTCAAATTTTATATTTTTTTAAAGGGGCATAATGAATTATTAGAAGTTCAGACATATCAATTCAATCACACTCCTGAGAGCTATTTGAATGATCATCCACCTTTATGTTCTCTCCATCTGTTGTTTGTAAACGCATTTGCTCTAAAAGCATCTATAAATGTCAGTCTCTGGCAATAGGAAACAAATTTGTAACTTCACCATATGTAATTTTGAGCTGGTTTTGACTGGGGCAGAGTTAATTCTGTTTTCAGTAGCTTGTATGGGGCTGTTTAGGATTTGTGCTGATTTGGAAGCGGTGTTGAAAATTCAGGGATGTTTTAGTTACTGCTGGGCAGTGATTACACAGAGCCAAGGCCTTTTCTGCTTCTCACACCACCAGCCAGGGGAATGGCACCTGGGAAGGGACACAGCTGGGGACAGCTGACCCCACCTGACCCAGGGGATATCCCAAACCACACGGCTCATGCTTAGTGATAAACTAGGGGGAAGGCAGGTCAGGGCCACTGCATGGGGACTGGCTGGGCAATTGCTTTCATTTACATCACTTGTCTTTCTTGGGGTTTATTTATTTGTTTTTGTTATTTTCCTTTTCATCATCATCATTATTATTATTATTCATTAAACTGTGCTTATCTCAGCCCACAAGTTTGCTCTGAGTGAGCTACTGCGTTGTGCTTAGTTGTCAGCTGGGTTTAAACCACAGAATTTTTTTTTCATAACTTTTATGAATTAATAAGACAATAACTTAAATAAAGGTGAAAAGATAAAGAGTACTTGCCCCAAAATGCACAAGTATTTACAATAATATATCATTCAAACATACAAGATAAACTTTTAGAGACACTACGGGAAATAAATCAACAGTGCAGAATAATCAAATAATTGGGAGAAGCTTATCGACATTAATAAAAATGAAATTTATTAAGAGTATTGTTTTAGCTTGAATATCATGGTCAGCTACAGATGGGAGCACTCCATAGATTTCCATTTAAACAAGGAATGCTATATTTGTATAAAGTGTGATGTTTAGGTCAGCAAGCTGACTGACTTGTTCTGCATATAATTTATTTTGTTCCAGCCCTGGAGTGGTTTTTTTTGTTGGTTTTTTTTCCTAGGTGGGAAAAAGCAGTCCAGATAAGAAGGCCGTCTTTCTGGATTGTGGTTTCCATGCAAGAGAGTGGATCAGCCCTGCTTTCTGCCAGTGGTTTGTGAAAGAGGTCAGTAAGCTTAATGATGAAAAATGTTTTACAAAATGCTAAATGAGCAGCAAGAGCTCAGGCCACTGCCTTTTTCCCTCTCAATACGTGTCTGCTCGTGCCTTCTCTCACCTCAGAGGGTTAAGGTGTAACTACCTAAACCAGATCTTTGTGCTTGGACCTGTAATCTTTCAGCAGCTTAAGACAACCTGAAACATGTCTAAGAGGCACTGACAACTACAAGGGTTACTCACACACTTTGTAAATTCTTTTTTGCACCTGCAGTCAGAGCAAGGTGAGAGAAAAGCAAACAGCTCTAGTAACATTATAAACATAGCCATGTTCTGTACACAGACATAAGGAATAAGGAAGTTCAAGGGCACATCAGAGGGCACCTGAATGCACTTCAGAACAGCTGACTTGCTACAGTGCCAGGTGGTGGATTTCTTGCAACCAGCTTTATTCAATAAGGCAACAGAGAGGATGGAAACCTACCCTCAGCTCAGCAGTGAGGAAATGTACCCAAGAAGGGAGGAAGACTATAAATGAAGCTTCCTAAGCTCCACTGAGGAAGAGGGAAATGGATACACATCCCTTTGAGCTGCCACTTCAGGCTGTACAGAATGGGTGCTAAAATATGAAACCACATTCAAGGAAGAGCTGCACAGGTGAAATTAGCTTCACTTCAGTCTGGGATACTTTAGGTCTTGAATTAAACAATGTTATGTCCTTTATATTTTATTTCTCACCACCACTGTAAAGCAGATGGGGGTTATCAAATGCTGCACAGTCATCTTCACAGAGACAGGTATATTACCCCTCAGATGGGGGAGATTAATCACTTTAGCAGAGCAACTTACTGACTGAATCTGAAATTTTCTAATAACCTCTGTTGGAATAACAAAAAAAAACACCAACAAAACCAACCAACCAAATAAATAAAACCACACCAGAAGCAGCAGCTGGAATTTAAAACCCAAGAAAAGGAAAGCCAATCTATGTGAGCCAGCCATGCTGGCAGAGGCTTTGGTGGCAAGTATAATCTCAGTCTTATCAGACAGGCATGCGGTTTTGTGTAGGGAGCAGTGGAAATTGGAAGTGACATTTCAGTGGAGTCAATGGGAATAGGATTTCATTAGTGCCTAATAAGGCTGCAGACAGTATGTGGTACCATTTTTCTCTCAGCAATTCACGTCACTGCAGCTGTCATTTTCACTGTCTGGTCACTTAATTCATGGGTGTACCTGACACCAGCAGTGCCTCTGCTCAGTGTGTCCATAGGCAGAAGTGCTTTAAAAGTGCAGACCTCTGAGCATCATCAGCATTTCACTTGTGATTGCTTCTAGACATAAAAGTAAAAAAAATAGAAAAAAACATGAGCAAGGTGGATTGTTATATGTATCTCAAAAAAGAAACCCACCCAGACAACAACAACAACAACAACCTCAACAATATAAAAAAACCAAACAAGCAAACAAAAAACCAACCAACCAACCAAAAAAAACCCCCAAAAAACCACAAACAACAAGCGTAAAATAAAACCTGGGAAAAGTCATTTCAAATGATCTGAAACTGCTTTTCTAGATTTTACATCCCACCCTCCTACTTGTGAGTTACAGCAAAAAAAATACTTTTCTCCATTGCATTGCCCCCTATGTTGTCCTTTATGGCTGTGTAAACAAAACATGGGTGCAACACACTTAGAGCAAATGTCCATGATCATTGTATGATCTTTCAACACTGATATGAATCTGTGAATAGCCATAGCAAGTGCCAGACCATAAACAATTAGGATATACAGAATAGGGCAGGAGTTCCTGATTGTTATTTAATATATGGGTCTGGAAAAGTGCAGGGAAAAATCTGTCTTCCTATGAATAAATGCATCCACAGAATTATGACTGGAAATGTGTTAGGATGCTACTTAGAAATATTCTCTATAATTTTGGTTGTTGATGAAATTTCTGCACAACAGATATAAAAATAGAAATAATGATTTTTCCTTCTCACATAAATTAAACTCAAACCTTTAAGGTGTTAGGATGTAGGAATATATGTGGACAGGAATATTGTTCTGTCTGTACTCAAGAAGCTAGTAAATGGAAGTCTCTTTCCAGTGATTTATTATCCTGTTCAAAATCAACATTCCTTCATCTTATAATTTATCAACCAGCATAAGATGGTTTTCTAACAGCAGTGTGGTTTGAGTCAGTGCAAATCTAGCACACGTAATAACACAGAGGTGCCATCTCATGTGCTGGAGTGACCTGGATGACTTTATCTACCACATTCATTAATTCCTGACCCAGACCCAGGCCCTTACATACACACAGGAGATACACATCTGTGAAGGCATCATCAGCTTCTTCTGCTTTTCTCCAAGTAGGCTGTGGAGACCTATGGAAAAGATACTGTCATGACGACACTTCTCGACAAGCTGGACTTCTACGTTCTGCCTGTTCTTAACATTGATGGCTACATTTACACTTGGACAGATGTAAGTACATTCTTCTTTCTTATTGTTGGAAGAGTCCACTGTCAGAACTTACTCTTAGCTTTCATCTATGGTTCTGTTACAGGACCGCATGTGGAGAAAGACGCGCTCTAAAAACGCTGGTAGCACTTGCATTGGGACAGATCCCAACAGGAATTTTGATGCTGGCTGGTGCAGTAAGTGTCTCCTAACAAGAGTTGCAAGTAATTATACACAAGCGCAATAGCCAATATACTTAATTATGGATTTCCCCTACCTGATGGTCCAGCTTCAGCTTGAGTGAAGACCGCCATTGGAGCATTGTGGAGTAGCTTGTGTTTAATTTTTGGAGCAGTTTTGGGAAAAAAAGCCAAACTTTGGCTACTAGCATCATCAGTATGGCTACTTCTATGAACATATCTGCACACACATGCATATCTACACATCTATACTTACACACATGTATACACATATATATATAGACACACACGGCTATGAGTTCAGAACAGAAACCAAAGGAGCTTGCTTTCATGAAAAGAGGTCTCTTTTGAGTGGTTTCCACTTCTCTGTTTCATGGAAGTGCCTTAGAAATTGAGAAGATATGCAAGGAGAGGACTGTTAAGTAGTGAAGCATATCAATACCCCAAATAATTTCCATAATATAAGGCTTTACATCCATATTCATGTTCTTCCAACTATGCACACTGTAAAGGCCATATTTATTAATTGGTATGGGATGTTTCCCAGAGTCTTAACTATGCCATAAAATATTCCCTCCTCTGATATGGCACGTGTATTAGCAGGATTTCCAAGGTTTACCTACAACAGTGGTGTAACATGACTCTCCTAACGACCTACTTTTTCATTAAGTACTCATTAAATTCACCTTTCTTCTCAGCTGCTGGGGCCTCAAAATTCCCCTGTGCTTCCACTTACTGTGGCTCTGCACCTGAGTCTGAAAAGGAGACCAAGGCTTTGGCTGACTTTATTCGTGAACATCTTTCTACAATCAAGGCATACCTGACAATTCACTCCTATTCCCAGCTGCTACTGTTTCCTTATTCATACACTTACAAGTTGCCACCGGATTACCAGGAACTGGTAAGTCTCTTTGTCATTTTGACTTAATGAAAAGAATAAGCAAAAATCATCACTTTGCTTCTTAGGTCCCTTTAACTTTAAGCAGTTTCTTTAACATCTGAAAAGAATCCATACTGCCAGTTTTTGAAAATACTTTAGTCTTTCTTAGCAAGAAGAAGGGAAACCATGGTGGTTTCAAGATAGCTCAAGCACAGGGTGAACTTAAGAGCTTTATTTAATTTCCAAATACACAATGAATTTGACACAGTGTCAGTTCCATCTTCCAGTCATGCCATCCAGAAATCCACCCTGCTGTGCAGCACTGCCTCTTCCTGACTCCAGAGGCTGCTGGATGTGTCCCTTTAATACTTTACATAAAAACACTATGGCCTGTAAGCCAAGCTAGCAGCTTGATAGATTGTAATAACTATTAAATAACTCAACTGGTATCAACAGCCGTCAAGGATCTCTGTCTACCACTTTCTACTGAACCTTAGTCCTCACTGAAGTAAAATGGTGAAACTCCTGTTGGTACAGGGTCAGGACAATGAGGCAGTTCTTGACAAAAGTATAATTGAAAACAGCTACAAAAGATGTGAAAAGTTTCCGGTTTGAGGCCTTTTTCAAGAGGCCTGCATTTAAACACAAACATTTTATTTAGAAGAAGGGGGGATGAATGCGGTATTTTATAGGACAATTCCTCTTTTATCAATTCTAGAGAGAAGCCACACTCTAATGCCACTTAAGAAAGATTTTTTTTTGCTCCTTAAAAACAGATAGAGAGGTTAGGACTATTAAATGTGTATAAAAGCTGTAAACATTTCATATGCCAAGAATCAACAGTCATGAATAATAAAATGACTTCAGTTCTCTGGCATATTAGCAATTAGAATCTGTTGGCAGGGAAAACAACACAGCAAGACAAAACAAACACATTTTGATTCCCCCTCTTTCCTGGATGCTGCCAAAAGTCCAAGGCAACAACACTGTGTGTTGCTCTGCTGTGCAGGTTTG
This sequence comes from Pseudorectes ferrugineus, assembly GCA_008033365.1. NCBI lineage: Eukaryota > Metazoa > Chordata > Aves > Passeriformes > Pseudorectes > Pseudorectes ferrugineus. Next base: position 6,900 of record QWTY01016221.1, read on the forward strand.
ACAGATTTATGAGTGCTCCCAAATACATGTGTTGATTCTGAACACAAATACAAACTGGGGCCAAGAGTGAAGTTTCTTGTTAGATTTTTGACACCCTAAAAGAGAAGATGAAATTAAAAGGAAGATTTTGTTTTCTTAATTTATATTCCAGGAATTTTGTAATTGAAATTATTCCAGGGAGTGATAGTAATATCTTGCCTTCATTTTTTACAAAATCTTCATAATTCACACATTGCAGTTCAGTCTAAAGTAATAAAACGGCACTAAACACTTGAAGCTGCTTTGTTGTCAAGATCACAAAGTTCCTATTTGTCAAAAATTTGCATGACATTCTGCCCCCTTTTTTTGAATAAAGGGCAAATGTGATGAAATGTAACTAAAAGGACAGTGTGTTTCTCAGAGTATTAAATGGAAAAAGTTTACATTGACAACTCATTACTAAAACAATCCTTAGCAGTAAGAAAGAACCTATGTGCTTTGCTAGGTTTTAAAATTCTTAAATTTAAATTTTACGTTGTCACTGTTCTATTCTAACACGCAGTAAAATTTAAACTCCCCTTTCCTGCCATAGAAGACAATTCTGCTGTTACCATACAGCATAAGAATTAAATTGTTCAGGAATACAGGACATATATTCCTCTTCAGCCATTTGATTTCACTTTGTATATTAGTCTTTCCAACATCACTTTATCCTATATTTTAAATCAGTCACACTGATACCAGATACAGTTCCATTATATTCTTCTACAGAGCAACCACAAATCTCACCACCATGACAAGGTGACCTTATGAGTGCTTTTCACATCTTAATTAAGGGAAATTATTTCCTCTCTTGGTGATCCCAACAGAGACAGCAGGATCCTAGAGGTGTTCAACTTGTGCAGTATCTGATTTTAACAAGGGAAGAATTGTTGCCAGACAATGAGATCAGAGGACCACCCAATCAACATGGCCTGTAGCTGAGATAATTAAACAGAAAGGGCCTTATGCACTCCAATGTCAGTGAATTAAACAGAAAAACTGACTTCCACAGGCTGTGGGTCAGGTTCACAAGTGCAGCTTTTCAAGTTAGTTCAGATAACTTGAGACACACTCATCCAAGATGTGACTAAAGAAAATTTAACATTTTCAATCAACAACTGTACTTGCTTGACACAAGATAGCTACAAAAAGAGGAATTACTTTATATGCCAGTTGCTGTGTTTAATGTCTAAAAGTTCTGTCTAAATTTAGAATTTGGAGAAATACTGAAGAATGAGAATCTTAACTTTTAATAGATATTGTTTGGACAAATAAAATAATCATAAATCATTTTGTAAATGAAGAACCAAAATTTATAGTGCCATTATCTTATCTTAGATGTTATTTTTACCCTGACAGATCTAATAAATTAAAGGAAATATAGCTGCAATTTCTTATCTGTTTCAGTGAGCAACTGGACATGTGTTTAAACAAAACCTCGCGTGTCTGCTTATCATTAATAACATTTTGTTCCACTGTATTTAATTAAAGGTAACATAATACCGTGGAGCTTATGTTGCATTCCAGTGTTCGAGATATAGAAGGGTGCAAAAATTGAGTAATCTGAGATTGAAGACACTAAGTCTGCAGAAGAGAAAGGCCCAGAGAATGCCTGTACCTTCCTTCCCCGAACATGTAGTGAACAGTGTGGGGGCTCAAAAGACTTTTTCTGTTTACAACCTCCAGAAATCACCAGAAGGTCTAAAACTGTTTTGTTTTGTCAGGTAGAACCGGGCACTCTGAGAATCCCTTTATGTGCCACAGCATTGCTACAGCAAATCAAAACACCTCAAACTTACTTAAAGCCAGGGATTAGAACTATCCCTCAACCATGCCTGGCCTTGGGGTGTAAAATGTGACAAAAGTCACGTATGTCCCTTCCTTCCCACAACTTCCCACTCTTCCCCTGAAATGCAAGAGGATGTGTGAGGTTATCAATCCCACAGCTCACAAGGATTTTCCCTAAATTTGTCTCCCTTTATTCAGGGTTGTTGTTTTGTTCCCCACAACGTGAGGAGTTGCACAAAACTTTCACTGTTATCCAAACAACAAAAATAAAAACACCAAGACAGGAAAATCTAGGTCAGGAATTTCTCAGAAGTTACACAACATTCTTGTGATGACACCCTAGAAGAAATATGTCCTCCTTTTGGAGAATCACATTTTGTCTGCCTCAAAATCGTCTTGGCTCATACTTTACTATACCCTGGAGTATTGCTCTGAACACAGAATACACGCTTGAATCCCTCTCCTACAGGGAACAGAAGCATTAGCTTTTCACAATAAGAAAATATGCTTGGCAAGGCCAGTATCTCTCCACACCCCAAAAAGATTATTTTCATCTTTATTTTACTATTCACATTTTTGTCCTCTTGCAACAAAGAACTATGTATTTAATCAGACTTTTCATAAACAGTTCAGCCCATATTTTTTAATCAGTTCATATATTTGCCTTAGCTTCCCATTAAGTCACCCTATGCTTTCCTCATTTTCAGCAGACAAATCTAGCTTTATCAATTCTTCTTTGTATTTGAATTGGCTCTGAACTGTAGTTTGAGAGAGCAGAGGAATGTGCATGGTGCCCTTCCTTCCTTTCCATTTCGATTCCATCTCTCAGTTAAACTCAGCACCAAATACATCTCTGCAGCCAGCCCATACTCACTTATCAGATTAATGTAGGTGTGTTCTGAGTTTCACACGCTGCAGAATATTACATTCATTTATAACCCAAGATAATCCCAGTCTGTATTACTTGAATGCATACTGGCTACATGGGTTGTTGTTTCACCTCATCAAAATTCACCTTCCGTATTGGGTCAGTCTAGCATTTCACTTCCTCTTGAGTGCTTAAAATAGGACATATTAGAAAGTGGAGATATGCCCAGAGTCTGTGCAGCCTGCAAGAGTGAATTTGAAATATAGAGCATGACACTGTGAATATCAGTCTGATTTTTTAACTTAGTGTCTGGTTGTGAAGTCCTGAATATGTTTAAGACATATGAAGACCAGTGGGTAAGAATTGTTGAATAGCAAAAATCCTACATCTAAGAGACTCGGACAAGCCAATGAGGAGTTGCAATGTGCTGCTGTTGTATCTGTGCTATTGCACAGATTGTATTACTGAGATTGCACTACTTGTTACAGTAAATATTGTTAAAGTCAAATGGGAAGCACAACAAACAGGAAAGTGGGCAGCAAAGCAATATTTGTAATTGGCTTCACAGCTCCTCTGTTGAGTTTACCACAACAGAACTGTTCTGTACTGGCAGTCTTACAACTGGGAAAAGGATGTGTTAGTAGCAGCATCTTCCAGCTGACATTCACGTGTGAATCTGGCTGATAGACAAGAGTCTCCAACAGGTGTAGGGCCCATTTACCTTAACTGAGTTGCACTGGAAACCCTCTCACCAGGGACTGACTTCTTAAGCACCCTAGAAACTGTCACAGAGAAACAGGATTGTAAAGAAAAAGAATCATCCCACTGAAGTCCTCACTGGCTGGATTCCCTGGGCTCTTGGAGCATATGCTTAACCATGAGCAAACAGAACAGTGAACTGAATTACACATCATCATGGACCCTTGAGGAGGGAGTCTGTTTTTATTGGCAAAACAAGAAGGCTCAGAAGTTGAGATTCACTTGGCTAAAGCTAACTTAGCAAATCCACATTTTCAGACTTTCATTACAAAGGAAGTTGAGGGTCACTTTCCTTAACAAGTAAAACAGACAAGACCGAGATGAAGGGAAAATACAGCTTTCAGCCTTGGGCAAATCAGTTTGCAGTCCAGTGAGGGAAGAGAGCAACGGGTCCAGTCAAGCAGGGAAAAGGCTTCTCCAGACCACTCTCAGATTGAGAGGGCAAAGGGAGTTGTCCACAAACAGCAGCTGCATAATCAACATCTGTGGAGTGTTTCTAAATGGTCACAGTTTGCTGGCAAATCCAGCCTGATGATACAAGAGTAAAATGAGGGAGATGCTCCCATAAAAATTACCTATTAACACACAAAAGAAGCTTAGCCTGATAATTTATCTTGTTAGTTCAAACTTCTGGATGTGGTGAGAAAGAGAAGCCAGTACCACATCTTTCATTAAAAGCTAATAACTGAAAACTCTAGGTTTGAAGGCTGTTAATTATGTAAGATAATGACAACTGAGAACACAACTCTGCTGTCTCACTGGCCCACGCACTCTGTACACAAGATCAAGCAGAATATTGGTAATTGCAGTGTAAACACAGATGGGTGATGAGCGCAGGAAATGCCGCCTTCTGCTGAAATGACCAGCTCTGAGAGCTCAGCTGGGAGTCAGAAGCTGAAAAGCCATTTCTGCTCCCAGTTACAAGGTATTACTCTGGAGTTATTTCTTCGACTGCAGGGCGCCACTTGTTTCTCTGCTACTATAAATCTCAGTAAAATTTTCCTTGCAAAGAGGGATTCTTAACAGTATAAAACCCCAAACAAACAAACTCCAAACAAACCACAACAATTCAGTTAAGCCCATTGTGCCAAGAAATGTAGAAAATCATTGAACAACAACGAGTATCCTCAAAGGTCAAAAGGAAAACAATGTTTCTCCTTGCAGGTGTATTCCAAATAATTTACAAGCTTGAAAACCTAAACCACTTTTCACCCTTTTGGAAAACATTGGGCATTATTTATATACCTCCGCATAGACCTCTCTATTATTTCCTTCTTATGGATTGTTTTGAGTAGTTGAGCTATTTTGGGAAAAAAAAAAAACAAACAAACACGTTTTCCTCATATTTTGTATTCATACTCACAAGTATTTACTTAATACATATTATTCCTGCTGGTTTATATTATATTATTAAGAAATGACATTAGTTCCTATAAAGTTGAAATTTATTTTTCTACCTTTAGGTTTTGGACTGTAAATCTATTAGGAAAGTAAATGGTAGAGAGTTACTTAAAGGAAAACAAAAAGATATCAAAACTTCTGATAAAGCTTCATTTCATGATGAAGTCATAATGCTTAGGCATGTTTTTGACTTAGAGAGGGTCATTTAAAATACCACCTTTATCTCCAACCTGGAGGGCTTGAGGAAGTTGTTTATTTGGATTCTAGGCTCCAAACAGCTGGAAATATCAACTGCTCTTTCTACAAATCTCTGTTTTTACAACTTCCTGGCCAATAATAAAAAAATCCCTCAGGTAAAAAGATTTCCTGACATATTTTTTCTGGTATCTGTTCTGGTATGATTTAAAGCTGTCATTTGGCTGCTGAGTGGAAGGAATGCCCTGGGTGAAACAGCCCCAAAGAGCAGCTCTGCTCTTCTATTGTCCCTACTTTAGTTTACTAAAGAGAGAGCAAATACCAGTTACCAACAGGTCTGCATACTGCATCAGACAATCTTTCCACATTTTATTTCCACTTTGCATATATTTGAAGAGAGGAAGAATTAGTTTACATTTAAAAATTCATTTGCTATCGAGAGAAGATTTGACTCAATCTCAGAGGCTGATTAAACGTGTATATTATAAA
>QWTY01016222.1:0-18888 GCA_008033365.1 Pseudorectes ferrugineus
TGTGTGTGGCTTGTTGGATTTTACATACATATGTGCTGTATACCTGTGTGTGTGCAGGGACCTGCTGGGAACACATGGGTCCTGGCTGCATCTGGAGGCGTGGAGATGCAGCAGCCTTGCCTGTTTTGGTCTACTGAGTTTGGCACCCCATAACAGGTTTTATTAACTTATACTTAGTACACCTGATCATCATGAATGCAGAAAGAATCCTGGCAAACTCTATATTTGTGTATTGCCAAGCTTTGCGAGAATTTAGGTATTTTCCCAAACATGATCTCCTGACAATGAGGAAAATAGCTCATGGGAGGTAAAAGTTCTAAAACAAAGGAAGCAAGGAGAAATAGGAAACATTATATTTGGGCTGGTCTTCCCTGTGGTACATTTATTCTTATTTTCTAGAGAAATTTAGTCTTTTTATATTTCTATTTCTCTTTAATCATTAAACCAATGACAGAAAACAAAAATGTAAATGATGTATTGAGGTTAGCTTTTCTGGAGAACAGTTCCCTTGCTTCCCTTGCTAAAGTGCCTATAGGTATTACTCTTAGGATAATTGTAGCATTTTATCATGTTGGCAGATCCTTTATAATAATTTTTGTTCCCATGAAGCAGCAATAGATGAAAGGAAACCTTGGCTCAGGACACCTGTTGGCAGCCTCACAGTTGCTACCGAATAAGAATTGCAGCAGTAGTTGTCACTGCTGACAGGATGTCACCGAAGAGAGAGCTGGCATTTTAAGGGCTGCTGTGTGTTTGTAAAAGCTTGGCCCAGTCTGAGAGCTCTGCCTCATCCTCCTAGCACAGCTCTCGTTTTACTTGTTGCAGTGACAGGAAGCAGGTGAATCACAGGACTGCGAGAACAAAACCCACATACATGGGAACATGGATCTCAATTCCATGTCTATGATAAAAAATAAAGGGTTAGGATGAGTGCTTTTCAAACCTAAGACGGTTATCTTCTGATTTTATTTACAGTTATTTATAATGCAGACATTTAAATAATTTTAGGGTAAATGACAATATACCCAATAGTGAAGGTATTTACTTGGTGAGTATGGTAGTAACAATATTTTCAGAAAAAGGAAAAAAATCTTTAAGTAAATCCCCTCTGTATGGTGTTCATATGTTGCTGTGAGTGCTGCTTCTTTGCCTATTGTTTTCTGTCCCAAAGGGGTAAAACTTCAAATTGAATCACTGTAGGGTCACACCCCTCACATAATTTGTAGATGTACACTGTGAATGAGATTATGTTTTAGTAATGGCACAAGCTGGTTAAAATGTCATGAATTCACATGAAACATTAGAGAAGCTTTGAAATGGGGGGCAAAGCAGCAGCCAGAAGGAAATAAAAGTCTTCCCAAATGCTACAGAACATCATTCTCAAAACTGTTACTATAATTATAGGGCAATGATATTTGTTGTTTTTTTTTTTTTTTGATATGAAATTGTATCAATAAATATTTTGTGCTTCTTAAGTACAATCTCTCTTGTAGCAGTCCTCACACAGTACGACTGAAAGCCAAGATGTTACATTCTTTTGCAGGGGACTCAGCTTTATGAGTGTCTCTTAACTGAACAATTTTGTCTTAGAATGTCATGGCTTCTGATAAGGGAAATCCTGTGCCAGAACCTGAAGGATAAAACTGAGCATCTGTGAATGTAGGACGAGAAATAATATTGAAACCGATTTCTTAAAAACAGAAATAACAGTAGCTAGTGGAAAGTCAGGCTAAAGTTGAGGAACAATATACAGCTCCCCTGACCTCTCTGCCTGCCTTCAGGCTGGCACTAGGGGTTACACAGATCCCCTCAACTCTGACACTAACTCACACGTTTTTGTATCAAGCATTATTGGTCTGGCACTGGGGCAATACACTTTCAGGTGACATACATTTTAAACCTTACGACTTCTGTACTCTACTTTTTAACTCTGTTCAGCTTGATGCATTGATTGCCAAAAGCTTTTGCTTTTGAATAATTCAAGAAAGTCAGCTGTCAGTAGGTATGTAATTTGGAGAATTGCCTTTGTACTTTTTAAAATCCTCAAGCATGTGCCAGCAACTGACTGAAGCTCAATTTTAAGTTATGTACTAGAGCTCAACTTGTACTGACTTGTATTTATATGAATAGACTCCATGGGTTTAGACTTCTCCCATCAGTTTTTTACATAGACTCCAATAGCATATAGAAGAACAGTTTCATGTCGCGTTATTGAACTCAGAGCTGATAGGTCTGATGAGTTCCATCAAGCTTTTTACTATGTCATGATACCTGAATGTCAATGATGCATTGCTGTAAAGCTGTGAGCATTGCCAGTCTAATTTTTTGTTATTGCAAGGCATTAGAGCCACTTGAATTCAATCATGGAGTGAAAAGGTAAGAACTCTCTAAAAGAGGGAGAGAGAGAGTGAAAAACTTTCTTGGGAAACGTGGGCATCCTGGAGTGCACACAGCTGAAGTATGGATGCAGAAATTAAAAGCAAATAAATAAAATATAAGCTATTACATATAATTAGTCTGTATAAACTAAAACATATGGCTTGTAAGCACATGACAAGATTAAGCTGAAACCTAATACATGTAAAATGAATGCATATAAAAATAAGTCTGATGAACTCAAGGCATTTAGCACACTAAGTAAATCCTGAACAACACTATGAGCCTTATGGTCTCCTTGTTACTGAGGTGGTGCATTGTTTTATTTTTGCAGTATGACAGCGCTGCTTGGTAATCAAACCTTTGCTGTGTTCTGCACTCTGCAAGGATGTGATATGTAGACCTGCAGAACCCACGCTTGCTAAAAGGCTGGAAAAGGATTTTCATGCCTGCCAGAAATGCATTGCAGACATAACACATTTAATCTACATATACATTTATATAAAAACATAAATATAGATTTATTTGGATCTGGACTGCATTTTTTCTTTGGAAATGTGATGCATCATTTTTAATCTTTTAAAATGTGGGGATTAATATATCTGTAATCATTACAGGTATGACTAACAGCAATTTCTCCTTTCCAGTACACATTCAAAGCAGTAGAATACAATGCATTTAGCAAGATGCCCTTCCTCTCTTCTGCAATCCACCACGTGAAGGAAGAAACTAAGAGACATGAGGTGAGGCAACAACACCGGTGTCACCAGGATGTTTATGTTTCCTTTTATCTGAATCCAGACAAATCTCTTGAGTTGCTAGAGTCTGCAGTTATGGGGAGAGGAAGAACAGGATGCTCAAGAGTTAGATGAGTGTGGTGGTGTCAGCTTTGGAGGGCTGGCCTGAATTTTACTCCCTCAGTCATATGTCTCTTCCTGTTCTTGTCAGAAAGAGACCTCTGTGCTCATGACTTTTATCCCATTACAGGGTCAGTTCTCATATGATCCTTGTTTTCCACTTCTCTGGTCCAGTGTCCTGATTTGTTCCAGCAACAGGATGATGGCTGAGTCTTTATGTAAGGCAATTACATTTGGAAAGAAAAATGCAAAATTTGCTTCAGTTTCTGTTAACATATCTTCTGCTGTGTACAGTCTCACTGAGGTAGAGGTCATAATTGTGGATCAGGTGGGAAAGTTAATTGTAAAGGTGTAGGTGTTTTTTTTTGCTGTTAATTTCATTAATTTTGTGCCCTTTGAACCATGAGAATTTGGCTTTTTTCCCGTATTAAATTATTACGCCACTCACCTCCTTCCAAGCTACTGTTGTTTTTCCATCTCTACTTTTGTTTCCTACCACTCCATTTCTGCTTCTCTTTCCTTCATTGCTCCACTCTGACTTCCTTCATAAAAATATTATTTTCTATTTCTCCCATCCATCTCTTCCTGTTTTTATCCATGCCACCTCTTAAGCTTCTCTCCTCCTTAATGTTGTTACCTAACCTAGAGTACAACCTTGCCTAATTTTGCACTCTTCCTGCAAAGCAAGCATGTAGCCATTGCTGAAGAAGTAATGCATAACCTGTAATAATTAGCAGCCTATAAAAAGCTTTGAAATAATTTTTTTTCCCTGATGTGGGCTGAGATGTTGACTTGAGCTAAAATGTATTTTATTTAACTTTAAAACAATTGTCTCACCCAATCACAGTCATTTTTCTTCAGTTTTGAACAACAGCTTCTGGGCTAGGTGTAGGACTGTGTTTTATATGGCCCTGTGCAGGGAGGTAAATCATAGCAAACACCTTTGGGCTTCTCTAGTTCCAACCCGTTATTGTGTAGTGTAAAGGAAGTAGAAGGTATTTACTAAATCATAATTAAGACTGTACAAGCTTCTCAGAACATTTTCTAATTGTCACATGAAAAAGGGAGATTTTCTTGACCCTTGGTGTTTGATTTGTCTGTCAGTGGCCCAGGAAAGCAGAGACCCTTATGCCTGACCAGCCTGTGAGTGTCCTATTAGGGGAACCCTTCACTGAGCAGTCCTGCTGGGTCAGAGGCTGCTCTGACTGACTTATCCAGGAGCACACACCAATAGCATTAGGGAGAACCCTCAGCAGGCCTTCCACATTATTCAAATATGCTCCCTGCTGCCAGCGTCTGCCAGCGCCTGTGAAGGACTCACACTCACAGTTTATGGAATAACACTCTTTATCAACAGAAAATTGTGACAGGTGAAGGTTTGAGGACTGTCGGTGATAGTATCTGACTGCAAAAACGTGTTCAAAGCAATGCACAGACAAGCTCCAATATCCAATAAAAGCATTCAGCAGGCACGGAGTGTGGTTCTTACCCAAGAGGCATCTCTGTGGGGGAGGAGACAGGTTCAGCTCCTTGACAGACCTCAGCAATTAAAATTGAGTCTTCCCCAACTTCTCCCCATTCTCTACTTAGTTATATATTATTTCTTCATGTTTAGGTGGAGCTCGAGTCACTCCAGTCATGCATACCTTGTATACTGATTGGTGTAACTTGCTTTGCTCTTAAGGGTACACTCAATAAAACATACAGCACATGCCCAGTGAGGGGTGGTTGTGCCTTGGAGGGGGTACCTTTGGGATGGAGGTGTGTGCTAATATTACAATTAGGTTTTAATGAACCAAGTTCATCTGAGGAGAGTGATTTCACCACAGCTGCTGGCTTGACAGCACAACATCTCCTCTCCCTGCCTGACAGGTGTTATGGGGTTTATCAGCTACAAAGCACCACTGAGTTCCCCTCCCTGCGAGGATTCCAACAGAGCCTGGCCATGGTGTCTCCACTCCGCTCCACCCTCCATTCCATCCCCCTTAGCAGGTGCTATGGTTGCAGATTTTGTGCGCATGGAATCACCATGGGATAGGTTTCCAGCGTGCCAACCACATTCTGTCCAGGGAGTAGCAGCTGTATTTTACCCTGTAATTTCTGTACTGTTATAACTTCTGTTAGGATGTGAATATAACCTCTCAGTTTCCTATAATTTTACCCCCAGCCATCTTTCCACTTTAATTAGTAATGCTTTCTTAAAAACCAGCTAAATCTGGAAGCACTAAGCTTCACAAGCCCTTTCATACAGGGCTTGTACCAGGCAGACCTTATAAAAAGGCTTGACTAGGATGTAGTTTTGATATTTCAGTATGCCATATTAAGTAACTTTCAGAGCTTCTATTATTGCTTAACTTGTGAGAGTATTTACTGAGTCTTTATTAGAAGTAGGTTTCCAGGTTTCTCTGCTTTTATCTTGCCGCCTACGGTATTTAGTGAATTCTAACTTGGGAGGAATTTTTTTGGCTTTATTCTCTAAGTGATCCAGTCCTAACAATGAGTCCATGATGATAATTTTAATTTAATTTATGTTTTGTCATAAACTGTTACCTTTTTGACTTGTCTGTGTAATATGCAGCCTCACTCAAAAGAGCTGTTGGATACATTTTCAATTGCTTTATGTGAGTCATTGTTCTAGAGGGAGCTTTTATTATGGATTGAATACCAAGGATGATAAATTTACATGTATAAGAACAGATACATGCTCTATTAGATTTATACCTGTTTCCTAAGTGTGCATATATTCACACACAAATATACATTTGCATTAGTATGCATACAGACTCACAGGGTCTTGGAGACAGAAGGATAAGAAGGAAACATTGGGATGCTGCCAAGAGGAACTACATTATCTTTGGTCTGATTATTATTCATTATTTATTCCTGTTGCTGCATATGACAAGGTTGTTCACACACGGTTGTCCCTGTCCTTCTTACATGGTCACTTAGGCTGCTTGCCTTTGCTCCATGCTAAAGCTGCAGCTTCAAAAACAACATGATGTGAGAGAGGAGGAGGAAAGGCTGACTCTGGACATGCTGAAATGTCAAAAAAAGCCCATCTGAAATAATGAGCTGAATACCTACCACCAGAAGAAACTATATTTCACCTCCTCCAAATACACGAGCAACTAATCAGAAAATAACCAAGCTCATGGTACAGGGAGAGCAGTTTATAAACAGGTGAGACTGGACCACAATAATTGGAAAAGTAGACCAGATCTAACTGGAGACCTTCCTGCTAGAGCCACAGAAGTTAGGATTAAGGGGTGTGTGTGTGTTTGCTTGTCTGTTTGCTTGTCTGTTTGTTTCTGGCAACTGCTTTGTGTTGCTGGGGGCAGGCAGGACAAGCTGCTCAAGCATAAGGTCTCAGTGCATCTCGCCCCACCTTGCCATCTGTAGCATGTGTGGACATATCTGAATTAGTCACACTGAGCTCCAGCTACGTAGCCAAGGCATTTTTTGAGTTCAGTTTATCTGCTGGTTTCAGGTATCTGCTTTAAAATGATTGCTGCTCTGGTCACGCCCTCTCCTCTCCACTCCCTGCGGTGAGGACCCTGCTCCTATGGACACCTGCAGCACATGCTGAAGATGTCTGCATTGGATCAAATGACTTTCAACTGAGCTTTGGGAGCTGGCTGTGCTTCCTTTTGCCCTCAGTAACCATGAGATTAGCTGTACTGCCAGCACTATAGTGAAAGATTTGGATTAGGGTAATTTACCTTGCATTTGCAGTAGGATATGCCTGCACATGTGGCTGGTCACTACTGTTCCACTGAGGGAAGCTGTCATGTGTGATGCAGTTACCCTGACAGGAAAAGTGCTTCCATTACTACTTTTTCTGCTGTGAAAATGAATATCAGCCAATGTGACAAAGCATCTTAGATTTTTCACTGGAATAAGCTAAGCCTCTGCCAGGAGTTGGCCCCGTAGTTGTGTCTGTGTGCAGGCTCAGATCTGGGACCCATGGAATCATCAATGCAGGAATCTGCTGGGATGATCCCAGGGGAAAAAAGTAACATCAGACATCAGATGGGTGAGGGATGAGGGGTAGAGTCCTTTAGAGAGTGAGTCAGAACACACAGTGTAAACTTGCTCCCCAGTGTTAACTCCACAGGAAACTAATTTTGGATGTCTAAAGTTTGATCCTGGCAACCATGTACACCTGAGAGCAAATGTAACTGATAAACACACTCAGGTAAACCAAATTGTCATTATTTGATTTAAAATATAAAGTGAAATAAAAAAAAGTAATTTCAAATTTCAAATGTTTTGCTGTGTTGAACTCTGCCAAAACATTTCAAGTTCATCTCTTTCACCTCATCTGCTTGGGAAACTGTAACATTAAAACGGAACAAGGACAAACTTCATTTTAAAAAACAAGCTGTGTTTCACATCTACTGTCAGTGACAATAGCCAGCTTTTGATGTGTGATTCTGATAGCATCAAAATGAGAAAGCCTGGCAGTGATGCCCTGTTTGGTAATTTTAGAAGGAGGTTTTGGAGCTTGCTTTGGGCTTTCTGAACTATTTGAATTATTTACTGGCAGCCACAGGCGAGTGGCATTTTACAGGGTGTTAAAACCAAGCTTTGATATCTGAAAATAGCTCCTTTGGTACAGTGCTCGTCTTCCTTGATTCTCACATAAGCTGCATATTTATCATAGCTGAGTAATAAATGGTAAGATTCTGCTGTTTTATATGCAGTGAAATGACAAGGTCAGTTTTAATTAAGCTGAGATCAAGCCCAGTCTGTATTGCACACTTCTGATTAGGTTACTTCAAATTAACATAAGTTTTTGGAGACTTCACTGAAGTCAGTGGTGTTAAACACCAGCTGTGCTGGCAGATAAGCGTGGGATATAAGAAGGAGATAGAATTCACATTGAAATTAGCACTTGGCACAATATAATTCTCTGATTGCAAACTATGCGAAGTTGCCTGCGCTAATTGGTTGATTTTATTTGAAGCAGATGTTGTTAGCTTTCCCACTAATGATCTGGAGAGAAATTTTTTTTGAAAGACATGCCATGTTAGGTTCTCTGCAGTATAATAAGCTAATTACAACTTTAAGTACTTTCAGTAATTAGCACAATGTGTATAAAGTGGTCCTGATCTTTTCACCCTGCTGCATTATTGTTAGGACATGCAAAAAACAAAAAAAGAGAGCTAGCTGGATTTAGTTTCCCCAATCTAGCTTTTTGTTTTCCCAGACTTTTATATTAAGGAGATAATGAGCTAGACTTTTATCCTTATTTTTAAGCACACCAAAAAGATTTAAACTTTTCTCCTGCTTTGCTCTAACTCTCTTCTCTTAATCAAATCTGTTTCGTTTTATCTATGTCCATTGAGGTGAAGCCTTCCAGCATCTTAAAAATCCCATTAGTAAACAGTTCTGTACAGCAATGGAGTATTTGTTCTCTATTAATTTATTTAATCACTTGCCCATGGATTACCAAGATCTAAAGTACATCTGACCTATAGAAAGAAAACAAACAAACCCACCCTGGAAACTTCCTTCTTTCTAGAGCAATTGTGCTCCTTGTTTTGTACTGTCGGTGATTAAAAACTGCTGGCAGTTTGCAAAATAGATACAAGAATATTCAGCAAGTGACCCTGCCTTCAGAAAGCAGGAAAACCAAAATGAGTTATATGGAAATGGTGAATCAGATATTATCCTCATAATCCCTTCTGAAATTCACTATGACTGCTGCAGATGGTGGGTACACTCCAGAAATGGCTGTTCTGAGAATACAGTTGAATAAATACTTCAGTTTATCTGGTGGTATCCTGACACAGTTTGGTGAAACTTGCACTTCAGAAACCTCCACCCGCTATTTACACTGAAGATGCTTTCACTTCTTAGGGGAAGTGACTGGAAGCCAGATAGAACCATTTGCACAAGTATGGTCACATTTCCCAGTTCCCTGGTTTTGTGGGCTGAGGAATGACACACTCAACTGTCTTGGACAAGTTATGCCATTTCAGGAATACCTTCATGGCCCCAGCCACTGGAGTGACACACACATGCTGCCAGAGTCTGGTGCCATAAGGCATCTCCTTACCACCACCTGAGAGAAGGGTCAGGGGACTGTCCCTTTGAGTTTGTTTTCTGGGAAAATGATTTATTGCCTGGAACTGCAAGGGCAGACATTTCCAGGCAGCAGGAGCCTTGACAGGTGTTTTGTGGTGGGCTGTGGACAGAAGCCTGTTCAGGTGGGCTGAGCTGTGCTGGTTGCAGCCCCTGCACGGTCCCGAGCGACTGCTTGCAAAGACTGGCACAGAAACAAAGAGGGGACAAAGTACAAAGCCCACAAAGTATTTTGGGCTGGCACGTGCAGGGACATCTATGACCCTGGAAGGGTAGAGCAGGAGGGAGCTGTTGATGACATTGAGAAGTTCAACTGGACTCTTGCTGTCTGGAAAGATCCTCCCTGACAAAGTGCTTCAGGCCCAAATGTTGCTTCTTTAGGTCCTTTTAACTACAAGTCATACCTGTGAAAAGTGTTTCCACTTGGTGCAGAACTGAATAGTTTCAACCCATCATGTTTTCTCCTTATTTTCCCTTTTCCTTTCCTATACTGGTTTTCAAAAGAAATGTGTCTTTTGCAGTTAGGGCATTGGTTGAGTGTCCTTGTGTACCTCTCTGTAAAGTGCACATAGAGAAGGTGTTAAAAAACAAATCATGTATTTAGCATGTCATATTTCACTGAGATATTTTCCTGGGTTAGCAAAAATGACACAAAGTTTAAAATATTTATTTACTTCCATCAAACTTTCTCCTTTTAAATAAACTGGTAAATCTACATCTTGAGAATGTGGGTGAGAAAAGGAAATATTTGTCATCATGGCAGGGGTGAGCTTTAAGGAAAACTCTTGAGTTAGCACTAAATCATCACTCAAAATAAACCACAACTTGATTTCTGTAACTCCTTGAGACCAAATTAATTACTTTTATTGCCTTGGGCAAATCTTCTAGCTGTGGGTTTAAGCTAAAGCAAACATGCTACTTCCCTTCAGTCTGAAGAATTGGCAAGTAAAGATTCTTTGTTATTTTAATCTCATGATTCAATCTCCTGCTGCATTAATTTGGTGATTTGACTAATTGGTGGTTTAACCTATTATTAATGTTCCTCCATTAATTTCCTGATGCAATTTTAATGACATCTTGATGTCACTATTGAATTAAAGTCTGTTTAGTCTAAGAAAAAAAAGAAAAGTAAAGCAGTAGTTTTAGATGTCGCTACCTATTTGCTGAATTTTAATGTCTGTCTTCATTCTAATAAAAGTCTGTATGTTTTTGATATAGCAGATTGGGCTTTAATCCTGAATAAAGCAATTCATTTTCCCAAGAATTTCTGTGATTGTAACTGAAATAAACAGAGTGCATCACACTGTTCCTAGGTCCTACTCCAAGGGCTGCATGCAATGCATGTAAAAGTCTCCATGTGAAAAAGCAGCTTCTTTGTCAAGTGGTGGCGACCATGAATATTCCCTCTGGACTACAGACAAGTAACAAAGCAGAAACTGAGTTCTTGGCTTTGCTACAGTTCATCCTAAATCTCCACAAAAGTCTCTTCATTTCGTTGTGCCTCACTGCCTGCTCTTGACACAATTAAATGGGAATCTCACTTCATTCCCTTCACCTTTTACCTGTTTCATCTGTTTCTGATGTAAATGTGTTAGAGCAGAGACCATTTTTCACCTACATTTATGATCTCTGCAGTGTTGGTTGGGATCTTGATGGGCTGTATGTTGCACATCAGTAACAGCAACTGTGTAATTAAACATGGGTAATACCAGATATGGTGGAACCATAATAATTTATAAACAGAAATTAACAGAAAGAGTGAATCTACTGCTTCTGGAGGCTTGCAACTGCTCTTCTGAACCACGCCTGCATCTCATCCAATCTGATGCAGAGAAGCACAAGATGTGTTGACAGAAATTGTAAGAAATGCCATGAGGTGAACAGTCATCTTGTTTTCTAATTTATTTAGTGGTGTAGTGCAGCTTGCAGGGGGATGAGCTGTGCAGCTTGGCCAGCAGCAGATGTGGTGACAGTGTGTGTCTGGCCACGCAGCACACACGGGAAACATCTCCACATCCCCATCCCGCTTTGGCTGAAGAGACACTAAGGTCAAGGCACTGTTACCTAGCAACTAATGAGAGCTGATTAATCCATTCGTGGGTGTCACAGGCTGCAGTGATGTATGGCAGCCTGTGCCTGCTTCTACTATTCGTGTGGTGACAGGAAAAGCAAGTACCAATAACATCAGTACGACATCAGTAATGCTGACAACGACATCATCAGATGTGTAAATAATAACCGCCAACACTGATGTCCATTTTCAATGCTAGCATCAGATTTTGCATTTCTAACTTTCATTATTGTTTCTTTGAAGACTTGGTAGTGATGGGATTTATATGTGAAGGAAAATCAGACTGTAGATACAGGGCACTTTGGATTTTAGAGAAAAGCAAACTGTTGTCTTTCCAGTGGACTCCCTGTGAAAGCAAAGCTTCCCCTAATCTTCAGTGTATATTTCACAAACGCCTAATCAAACTAAAAGAAAGTGAAACTTTTCTGAAAGCAATTATTTTGAGTTTTAGGGGCCTCTGAAGAGTTAAATAAAAATAGGGCATTTTATAATGCATCTGCTTGCTGTCTGCACCACATGCTCCAGAAGGGCAGTACCTCACCCTGTCAATGTCTAATGAACTGTGCAGTTCCATATGATTTATCATTGCTGGTGTTCCACCAGGAATGATCAATAATATATTCTATATAATTTCTTTTTTACTTCCAAATGCACCCAGCAGGGTAGAGAAACTTTTATTAAATTGTTGGAAAAAGGTAGAAACACTTTTCATATTTTAACAGAGAAGACCTTAGCAGACTTGGTTTGCGTTTTAAAGGCTTAAAGTCAAAAGCAAAACTATCTTTCACATACACTTTGCTTATTTTTAAATAAAAAATCTCATGAAAAATATTAAGACTTTATATGTGAGAAAGAGACTTTAAAGTGAATAGTTTTAACAGAGGAGATAAAACTTTAAAGAATGTATTTTTCACAGTTCAGTTTAGACAATAAAGCCAGAAAAGCAAACTCCCAGAGGCTCCAAGACTAGCAACAAGCAGCAAAGTTTGGCTGAGACCCAGATGAAGTAAAATTTTGGTTTTTTCATGCCCTTCATCTTTGCACTCCCTCAAATGCCTTGTGCGAGACCTTCCATTTTCGGCATTAGTTTTACATTTTTTCACCAGCTTAAGGGTATAATGGAGAGCAAAATTATCTCCCCTGAAATGACCAAATTGTTTTGCAGGCAGAAGTGAAGGAAGAAGGCCAATTCTCTTGCTGTAACCAGACCAATCTGAGGTATAATACATTTTTTGCCTGTCCCTATCATGATTGCTTACCCTTCTCAATCTTGTTTATTCTAACCACTGAGAAAATTGTGCTGGAGAAATCTCCTCTGATTAGTGATTAGACACAAAAGGAAATGTGGGCTGTCTTACCCACTCATTCCATTTCCTTTGTGCGAGGCTCTTACCAACACTTATGCTTTCTAACTAGACATTCCTGAGAAGCTTTCTTGTGTGCTGTATTCACACTCCCTAAATAACACAGGGATCAGAAGTTTGCCCCTTGACCAAGGGTGCTTTGGAGCTGGAAATGTGTGCTCTGATTTGGTTTTCTAAATCTCTGTGAGCTGTGTGGGAAATGGCTGTTGCTGGCTGAGGAACATCTGAAAATGCCTGCTGCACAAACCTTGCAAAGGAGCAAGGATCTCTGCCCACAAAATCAGAACATGCCAGTCAGTATGGGGTACTGCTCTTGGTACATACCAAGAATATGGAGGCACACCAGGCTGTCTTCTGCAAGTGTATTTAAACCCTAATTTATCTCTGGACCTTTGGAGCGGCAGCTGGATGGTCAAAAGTATGAGGATATACAGCAGGTTTTTCAAGCAAGCGAAGATATCTTTTACATATTGTTTAAACACCTTTACCCTCCTCTCCTACCTCTCCATAACTGTCTCCATAATTCCCCACCACACAGATAGCAAACATGGCAGCACGGCCTTTAAATCCTTTACAAGAAGGAAGAAGCACCTCCACTGTAACTCCCACTAAATTTAATGTGTGTGTGGTTTTTTTAAAGATTTTTATTGTTAAGAGTAGAAAAGAAGGGGAAAGAAGCTGCAGTTTTGTTGCTGATTTATCGAATGGCTTGTGTTGGAAGGGACCCTAAAGATCATCTAGTTCCAATATACCGGGGGACATTTACCTGAGAGGCAATTGTGTATATGCTGTTTGGCACATTTTACTCTCTTACCTTCCCCAGCACAAAAATGTTGCTGGAGGCACATAAAAGGTGTTTGAAACCCCAGCTCTTAGAGAAGTCATGTTGGGGGGAGCGGGGAGTGGATGACAAAAGAGACATGACAAGCCTGGACTGTGTTGTGCAAGTAGATTTTTTTTCTTCACAGGTTACTTTTCTGCCCTTGCTCACTTTTTTCCTAAGTCTAGTCCTGCCTCTCTCTGTGGCCCTCAGAGTTTAATCATCTCACCCAAGCTGCCCAGTTCTCCACCAGGAGCTGATGCTCCTCTCCAGCTTCAGAAGTAGGAGAGGGGTGAAGCAGTCCCACACTGCGAGCATTCAGAGTCTGCTTGCAAAGAATTGGGCTTGCAATTTACCAAGATCCACGACCACTTCAACCTGTTTGGAGGTAATTTAAACCTATCTACAAAGGAGAATGAAAGTATATTAAGAACATATTATTTCTGTGCTCTGGGAGCTGCAGGGCAGCAAATGGAGAGCTGTGGGCAGCGCCTGGCCCTTCGTGTTTCCCACCTGAGAAGAGGTAAAAAGGGCTGGGCTGTGGAGGAGGAGGAGGATGGGGAGGGATGTTGCTCCACGGTTAACACAGGGAATAAATTTCTGCTAGAAGCAAAACCAGAACTCCAGATTTTCATCCTAATTTAATTTTACAACAAATTCTGAAGTGTCAGCATCTGAGGCCCTGAGTTCCAGAAGAAGCAAAAGAATCAGAATTCAAAAGTTTTTGTAGCTCTTACTAACAGATTGTTAACTTGAATGAAACATCTCCTCAAGCCTCAGTTATCTGTACAAGTAACTGAACAAAGTTTCTTCTGCAACCTCTTTTCAGGACCTACATCAATTGCATAGGTGGCATGAGAGATTTAAAATAGGACTGAAGAAGGATAACGGCACTTTAGTTGTCCAACATGTGACTTGCACTGAGACCCCTCTCTTCCCAAACAAACTGGATTCTGGTCTGTGCCTGTCTGGGGTATTATTTTCTGTCCGAGATTGCTTGGTGCCCCAGTTACACATTTACCTGCTTTCTTAAGTGTTCTTCAGCTATTTTTCCTCTGATGTCAATATCTGTTAAGAATAATGCTCAGAACAGCTTACATGAGCACAGAACAAACCCATTTCCTACTTAGAAGAGTGCACTAGTGAAGGTTACTTTATTCTTCAAATGGTTTGGAGTTGGTCCTTAGCCTTGCATTGCTGGAAGCAATATTTCAGGCTGGGCCATTTCAGCAGGAATCCTGAAGTGTTTACACTGAGCTGTTACAAGCAGCACACTTAGCAAAGGAAGGACTTGCTTCTTTCCTGGGGAATAGGAAATGCCCTATCTTAACAGGCAAGAGAAGTCTTCAACTGTGGACTAGAAGGGGATCACCAAAGCCTGTTTCACCTGTGGTGAAGGCAGTTTAAATTACGAGTGTACAGTGCATTGCTCCTTGTTATGCCAGCAGAAATTTACTCTGAGTTTGGAGAGCCATCAGCTTCTCCTGAGTCATCTCAGGCCACCACAGAATGCACCTCCAGCTCCCCTCTAACACTCCCACATGCTGGGTACCTACCAAAACTTGGTGGGGACTAACACAGTGTATATTTTGCCTGGGATGATCCCACTCACCACATGACAGGTGTGGTCTCTCTGTTGTGTTATTCTCCTTTCTTGCAAGACACCTCTTTTGCTTTGTGTTTGTACTGTACATCTTCCTCAAAACCTGGGTCTGTAAAACAAAAATAACAGCTTTGTTTTACTGACAGGGCAGCTGGTAGGTTTTTAACCACAGTCTGTTTTTATTGAATGTCAGTCACTGATATGAGTTCATCAAAGTTTGTCTTTCTTCTCAGCGCTGCAATCTATTTTTCTTTGTACAATATTGATAATTTTTTAGAAAAGGGAGCCAAAATCAATTAAGACCAAACAATTTTTGACACTTTTGGCTTTCTACAGTGGTATCGGTTAATCACATGTTCATAAATACTCTAACATACAGGTCAGAAAGATGACATTAAAATTTAATGCACTTGGGAAAAATAAATTAAAAAGGTCTGCTGGAGAGGTTTTGCCATAGTTCTCTTCCTGCAGTCTGTCAGAGGATGCATAAACCTGTGACCTTTTTTGTACACAATTACAATATATCTCCTCTATCTAAAGCCGGATAATTACAAGGTTACATAGTCCCTTGGCAGGCTGAAGAAAAGGTTACTCTCATTTTCTTCCAAAGGCTTTAGAGTAATGCTGTGCGCTGGAAAGGTGCACAGTCATTTAATCCAGTGTGAATGGAGAGGAGGGATGGTGTCTCTTGCCATTGCTGCTTAGTTACTAACGGAATGACAACCCTGAATTTATGTTTTAGTTAGCACTGTCATTCTCCTTACACACACAGCATCCTGTATGCAGGTTTGTTTGCAGGGATTAACTGGAGCCGATGCTCAGTGATTCCTACCAACATCTCCCAGATGCACCAAGCAGTTTCTTCAGGATTTACACTGTAATATTTTTAACAGACTGCCTAAGACTAGTTGGGAAGATAAACTTCTGAATGAGAAACCATACAGTGCAGTCACACTGGATGTCTGCCAGATGGCAGAAAAATGAATCAAAGTCAGCCCTGAGCTGTCAGTGGGACTGAGCCTGGGAATTTCCTTTGAT
Source organism: Pseudorectes ferrugineus (assembly GCA_008033365.1). NCBI lineage: Eukaryota > Metazoa > Chordata > Aves > Passeriformes > Pseudorectes > Pseudorectes ferrugineus. The sequence continues at coordinate 16,217 of QWTY01016222.1, forward strand.
CTGTATCTGGGAGGTGTAGCCAGTCCCTTCGCCTTCAGCATCAAAGCTGAAGCCTGATGATGACTATGCAAAGGATGACTTTACCCAGCACAGCCATAGTCACTTCAAAGGGCGCCAGTCAGACTTGAGGACTCAAGCTGAGTCTGGTGCTTTGCTCCAGACCTGATCCTGGCCAAAATAGTAATGTAAAAACTGGGGAGTGAGTTGGCCAAGTTTGTGTCCAAGGAGGAATCTGTCGCAGAGTGGTGAGCAGACTACAGGCACCCGTGTGCTGCTGAACAGCTGGCAATGGCACAGGTGCAGCAACTGTGAACTTTTGGATGGGAAATGAATAGGAAGTGATGGATGTAGCAACAGCTGCAGATAGAAAAATGTGAACACATATTAAATGGTTCTGCAAATTACGAAAGCAGAAAGTTAATGTTTAAAGGCCTTTAAATTCATCAGCGCACCCATACCCAGTTTAATTGATCCCTCTGTTACAACAATGCCAGACACCATATATGATGGATTCCTCATTATGATGTATGCTGTTACAAAATCTGTCCCAAGCATCAGGCAAACCCCTCTTCTTTATCTTGCCCCTGTATGAAGGCTGGTGAGCTCACAAAAGTAGTTTAGTGAAAGACAAGACATACCCCAGACAGTCTGCAGCTATTACATCCAGCTCACAGCAGACTAGAATATCATGGGGCACCTGTGACAGTCCTGTGAGGGCTGGACTCGTTTCTGGGCAGACCTGGCTGCTCTTTACTCTGAGCTTGTGATAAAACTACTGGTCTGTTTGGATCAGCATGCCAGGCAGTGTTCTGTGCTGTGGTCTTAAGGTCTTGAAATACTGTTTAACACTTAATGCAATTAGCAAGACTAATAATTAGAAATGTACCCATGGAATGCTTGGAAAGCATTCAGAAAAAAAAGGAAAAAATAATTAGAAATAAAAAAAGAAATGAAAACATTATTTCCCTGGTAATTCTCTTGGTATTTTCTTCTCATGACCCATCACCTGTCCTGTAGTGAAGGTACTGGTGCCCTGCAGTAAGGGGGATGCCCACTGGATGTCATGATTGCTCCACAAAAGTACAAACACAATGTAATTTATCTAGCAGTCAAAATGTTATTCCTGAGAGGAAGCAATTTTAGGACGTATGTTTTGTGTAGTTATTCTCTCTCTCTGTTTCAGCCTCTCATCTATACACACGTAAATCCTTGGATTTCTTGAAATGTGCAGAGTCAGTAAGCCATAGCTAAACCCCTGCGTCTGTTAGGTTTATATGTGAATTGTGTGGAAACAAAAAAATGACTGAAAGTTATTCAAATAAATTACATAGGAAAAGACTCTTGTCACTGATTTTAGAAAAAGTCAGTCACCCACATAACTTTGAAAATCATGGTCTTTATTGCCATGATTAATGAGAGAGAGGTAGAGTCTGTAATTGCAATCAAATAGATTCAATCACTTAATTCAGTGATTAATGAGATCAACAAATTGTATGTGGGTCATCTCAGACATCTTAGGCTCCTGCACTGCCTATAAGTTCTTTACAGAGAGAAAGTAACTAAGAAATGAAACAAACCAAAAAATGTACTGTTCCCCCACCAAAAACTCTTCTCCAACCATCTGAATTCATAGTACATGGAAAATATAACTGCAAATGCCTACATTCTGCAAATGTCAGTAGTGGCTAGCTCTTGTTTTAATTTACTATTTAAATGTATTAAACATAAAAGGAATCTTGTTAAATGTCATAATCATAATGACAATCCAAATGAAATTAACTAGAAGAGTCAATTAGATTCAGAGGCCAAGCAGGAAGTAAAATGAGTCATGGGGAAAGGAGGATCCCCCAGACTCCGCACAGCGTGGATTACAGGCTTAAATGTCATGTGGAAATGAATACAGTGCTAATGTCCTCATATTTAAGGGTAGCTTGTTTGCTCAGTCTCCAGAAGGTAAGATTTTATTTTTTTCTTGAAGGGTTAGGCAAACCTGTGGACTAGGTAAACACAGAAACTGTGCAGCAGTGTGGGGCTACCTGAATTGTAAGCACACGAAGACTGTTTGGATTTGCACAAAGATTAATTTGTAGAAATGAGGCTGACAGATATGCAGAAATCATGATTCATAGAATCATAAAATCTTTTAGGTTGGAAAAGACCTGTAGGGTCATCAAGTCCAGCTGTTAACCCAGCACTGCCAAATCTACCACTAAACCATGTCCCCAAGTGCTACATCCACATGTTTTTTGAACACTTCCAGGGATGGTGACTCCATCAGTCCCCTGGGCAGCCTGTTTCAATGCTTGACAATCATTTTGATGAAGAAATGTTTCCTAATTCCCAGTCTAAACCTCCTGTGGTGCAGCTTGAGGCTGATTCCCCTTGTCCTATTGCTTGTTACTTGGGAGAAGAGACTGACCCCCATCTCACTGCAACCTCCTTTCAGGCAGTTGTAGAGAGTGGTAAGGTCCCCCCTGAGTTTCCTTTCCTCCAGGCTAAACACCCCCAGCTCCCTCAGCTCCCTCAGCTACTCTTCATAAGACTCATTCTCCAAACCCTTCACCAGTTCCATTGCCCTTCCCTGGACACGCTCCAGCACCTCAATATCTTCCTTGTAGGGTGGGGCTGAAAACAGGACACAGGATTTGAGGTGCAGCCTCATAGGTATAGGG
>QWTY01016223.1:0-12891 GCA_008033365.1 Pseudorectes ferrugineus
GATCTGCCTGAGATTTCCATTTCTTGTTTCTCATGTCTCTAACAAGTAGGAAAACCAAGTAAAATAGAGACTTTTCTCTAAGAGCAGAGGGAGATACAGGACTGCATTTTCAGATCCACGAGCCATCCTATACTAAAAGAATCCCCATGACTGGGCCACATGAGGGCTAAGAACTGGCTCAGGGTACAGTGAAGGGCAAACAGATAAAGAATATCACACATTATTAAGGAGTGTTGCTGTGTTAATGGCAGCCTTTGCAGATGAAGAAGTAAATTGAAGATACACCATGCCAGCATAACCTGACAGGAGAAATCAAGCAGTAAAAAGAAGGGACTAAAACAATGAGGAGAAAACACTCCAACAAATGTAACTGTATTTATTATCATGAGTCACTGTCAGATGAACTCTTCAGTGAGGTCACATCAGGAGCTTAACAATTTTAAAAATATATATGGTACCTCAGAAATCCAGGAATCTTGCTAACATCCATCCTATCATTCATTTTCAAAGCAAATAGGTTTAGATATACCAAGTTTCTAATAGTCATAAAACAACTTTAAGGTCTTTATATTCAAGTGCAATCAGTGAGTCCAATTTGTTTGGTTTTTTTCTTAAAAAAGAAACATTCGGATTCTGGTGTGTATGAACATGATTCTGGAAAGGAGGAAAAGGCACAAAGATCAGTGATGTTATGAGTGGTGTTATTGTAGTTATTCTGTAGTTCTATGTGCTGTACAGTACAAGTGTCATGTGTATTTCCTTGTAAGGAAAAAAGGTAGATATTTACTTCTCTTTTCCATGATAAACACTGATTTAAAAGTGTTGTTTGGGCTGTTCAAAAAGGCAACAGACAGGAATTCAGCATGCTGTTTACAAACCAGGACGTAATTTTTGCATAAGCAGAAGATGCTTGTTAAATAACCTTCTGGCTAATTATCAATTTACACTATGAGAAAAAACATAAACAAAAAATTCTGTAACACATCTAAGCCCTGAATGAGCAGGTGAATGAAAACTGGAGCTTTGTTCTTTAATTCAATGTAACTTCTTAATTAAATGCATCTTTCCTATAATAATGTGGTATATTCAATCCTCCTTGCAATATCAATTCTGAATGCTATGCTAAAAAGGAAAGAGGCAAAATAATGCAGCTTACTGGTAATGAACTATGCCTACAAAGAATTTAAAATCTTACTTTTAAATTAGTGTTCAAAACAAAATACAGTCAAAAGATTCCCATTTGGGTTCTTTTTATTATCATTTTAATACTTCTCATCTTCCCCCAAGAAACATGGAATCCAGTCTGATATATAAAACAGTATATTAAGTATAGGGATCTATATTTTCTTGGCCAGCTGTGGTGAGACATCAATCCTGCCTCTATTGTCCCTGTAATATCTACTCTCAGAACAACTGTCAGGAAACACTTTTAGCAAAGCAAAAGGTGTCTCCAGTCTGTGAAATGAAGGCAAAATTCAACTCATTGCAATTAACAAATACTACATGCAAGTTCTACATGTTTGTCTGTCTGAATAAGCCAATTAAATCTCAGGATTAAATTAAAATATACCTACAGAGTCAAAAAGTTCTCATTTCATATTACTACTATATGAAAGTGAATGCAGCTCTAACAGTTTATTTGTGGTTGTTTCCTAGATTTCTCCAGAATGTCTTAAAACAATTCTAGGGGAAAAAATCTGAGTTGTTCTATTTGTGCACTTTGTAATAGCAAACAAGTAAATCAAACAAGATAGCAAGCAGATAATAATAATTATAGATAGATACTAGGTAATAGATATCACATTATAATAGAAAGCAGAAATATCTAATCTGAAACAGATGTCAATTAAGATCAGACCTCTACTCTGCTGACGTAGGTCCTTCATTCTATATATCCAAAACCATCTGGTGCAAAAAAAATCTGAGTTTATTTTTGCAAACTTTCTCAGAAAATCAGAATATTTACCTAAAAATCATTCTGGCAGTCCCTACAGAGAATACACTGTGAAGACAGGAGGCAACATCATCATAGTTCTTCAGTTGTTCAGAACATATTTTAAATCTTTTATTATAAAGTATTCTGCAAATGATTCAGACACCATGAGTCCTTTCCCCTATTTCAGCCACATGAAAACAGTTTCCTTTTTTTTTTTTCTTGTTCCCTTTTCCTATTACCTTCTGTGTCTTTCATTTGCAGAGCATTTCACATAACATATTTCTGTCACTTCTGATAGCTGAGCTGACAAGAACAAATCTTATGCTTGGTGTTTTGTGTCCAGTACCTCAGTGAATCTCTTCTATTGGGTGGTAGATTCTGCTCCTGAGTGACAAGAAGCTTTACATTATCTCTCCTTTGCTATTACACTGCATACTAATTCACTCTTATGTTCATTCCTAGATAGTTTCTTGGCAAAATCTCTCATCATAAATTTCTTGTCAGAAACAACAGACCGGCCCAAGGCTTTTGGTAAATGACAGCAAATTGTATTCTTTATCATAATGGCTTGAAAATGTGTTTGTAAACAATTGGATTTTCTTGTGTGGCATGTTACTGGATACAGCAACACCACTTTTCTGTCTGAAACACAATTCTGGATCAATCTTTCACAAGAGCAAACAATCAACACTAGACTAGAGAAAATGCAAAAGCACAGTTAGTGGAACTTTTGTCCTATCTTAAAGATTCTGTACTCCCATAACTTTATAAACCCAGCTTTAAATCAAGTTTATTAAACAGTAATGGTACTGTAACAATAGTACACTATGGTCAGATCTTTTAGCTGCTGTATTTATTTTGAAGATAGATTAAATGCACTGAAAGAGTTTGCAAGTATAATTAGGTGACTGTTATGTGTGAGATTCTCTTATTTTAATATTTTTTTATATTTTAATAATTGTTTCTGTCTATATAATCCACTCAAAATATTATTTTGAAGTAAGTCAAACCATTATTTATCTGCTGAATACACAGATAATTTGCAACCATATTTAATCTATAAGTCAATAAAACCAGTTTTTTCCAGACATGTTTCTGGTACCCCACTTTTTCCAGAACCATGATACTAAGTTTTAGAGAACACTGCTCTTTGATTTCCAAACCTCCCTTTCTCTTTTTCCTTCTCTCCATATGGTTTTATACAGTATGGCAGCTTAAGCAATGGATAATGCAATGCTTTTGCAATTTCCAAGACTGCTGTCAAAAGAGGTAATTATTAATGATTCTTTTTTCAAAATCCTAGAAGTTGCAAGTAATTGTACACTTGCACGTGGAAGATGATGTTCATCTGTGATTGAAGTCTTAGGAGAACTAAGCAGAAAATTTAAAATCACACATGAACTGCTGAAATCAATATTATGCAAAGGAAGCAATCTTTGCTGAGTATGGATAGCAAACTGATTGATTTGCCATGTTGTGATTGGTTTTGATTTTGGGGGTTTTTTTCTTACCTTTTCATTCAATTGCCATTCTATAACCTGCTTTGATTATGAAAGGTTTTTCCACATTCTTATCTAAGATGTAGCACTTCAACCATGCAATGAAGGTGTGAAAGTGTGAATTTCAATAATATAAGACTGCAAAATGCTAATGATAAACTGTTTGCATGATTTCAGGCATATCAAGTTTAATAAAATTTTCATTAGAGTTAAACAAAGTGATCATATCTAGGGAAATGGTCGTGCAACAAAATTAATTATGTGCACTCAAAACACCAAAGCAGGTTCTGAATTACACTTGAAAGGAATTAAGTCAAGTAAATAGTCTAACAAAAAAACCCCCAAAAATACTGGCAGAACACCTTTCCTTTCCTGGAATTTATAAAAAGACTTGACTTCATTGGTCTTACCAGCCTTCAAACCTGGATTCTCACAATAGATTTTTAAATAAAGGCTGTTTGGGGTGTTGGATTAGTTTCAGGTGGGTTTTTGTTTCGACTTTTTTAATTGGTTGGGTGTTTTGGTTTTCTCTCCACAACTGCTTTTCTGTGCAGATTTTGAGGAAGCTGGAGAGAACAAAACATATATAAATAGTGTTCAGTGTCTGCCTGAGTATGGCATTTGATTTTGTGTATGTCAGCAAACTCTCTAGGACATAAATTCATCAGTTTCATGATGCTATCCATTCTATTTTTTGTGTCAGTTAGTGTATTACCTACCTTCAAACCAGGCATGATTTCATCAATACAGCTCATTGAGAGGCACGCTTTTTCCCATAGAAGCTAAATGTTACTTTGGCATGTATTTTAAAATCTTTATGTATTTACAGACTTCTTATTTCCAGCACTGCTTAAATGTTTCCACCACTAATCTTTTGTAATGATCAGAGCTACAGACTACCTACAGCTCTACTTCTAGCTTTTTGTTGTCTTTTTCTTAAATGGAAGGTTAATTACTCTGTGAATTATGTAGTGTAGCTGACAAAGCTGAAAGGACTGCCCTTCTCATTGCATCGATCTGAAATGCATTATGAATTCTAGATTAAGAATTTTCAGTTCTCCACTCATATGAATTGTTGACCACTTCCTTTCAAACAGTAAAATATGCCTCTTGAAAATCAAAGCACCAAAGAATAGGTGCTGGCAGAGTAAAGTTCTGTTTCTAACAGCACTAAATTTTCTTCTTTTGTAGAGTCTGATTAACTGATCCAGATTTCATATTCTTGAAGTGTTTTAAATATACTGAAGAACAACATTAATTTCCATTTTCTAAATACTCTTTTTTTTCTTTTTAATGTAATGAATACAAAAGCAGTACATCTTCCCATGCCACTGAAACATGGTTAACTAATGCCAGGGCTTAGCAAAAGTAGACTCTAGTGGGAGCCTTGATGGCACTTAGACTGACTATCAACATCTCTGATTGAATAGCAGTATTTTCTAATTAGAATGGTTTTCATTAATACTCTCTACATTTTGAGCATTGTAATGTATGTCATTATTATCCAAATCATCTGTGTAATTAGCATTTCCTTTGTTGCTGAAATTATCTTTTTATACCAGGCAAGAAAATTTCTTGTAGAAATTCTTTACCATATTGTAAAAATTCAAACCATATTGTTTAATGGGCATAATTTCTGTTTTCTTGTAAAAAATGTGTGTAAAGAGCTTTTCCTGTTGGCTTGACTAGCAGGTGTATTGTTCTTATGCCAGTGATCAAACAGAAGTTGGATCTCCTGAAAACGGGATAAGATCAAACCAGAAACACATCATGGAAACAAGACATACTGTGATTTCTGAAGGCTCTGCTCACTTACCTATGAACATTTTTCATCCTTAAGGATTAACTCTTTAGGATTTACACAAATAAATCTAAATAATAAATACAGATGGTTGATCCAACTCCATATAGACATCTGAGACATCTACGTGTATGTTAGTTCTCTGGTCACCCTTTATATTTAGTAAAGAGAACCAGAAACCTCTAGAGTGTGAGCAACCTCATCTTACAATGGATGTTGTCCAAAGCGCTTACTTATCTCTTGACTGAAAGTTAAATTCAGAATGTGTTGGTTCAAATATGGAGTTACATATGGAAATCTAAGATTAAATGGGATGAATTCATTCAAATTTAGCAGAAAAGTTCTTCAGAGTTGGGGTTGTTTTCTCTGTGCATGTTGTAAATATCCTCTCTGAACACCTTGGGGAAAAAAACTCTCCTCCAACAGTCAAACCCTTTTCTTCATTGCAATATAGACTCACAAATGCATGCTCGGGACAAATTTATAATGGTTAAATTTTAATGAACTAATTATGCTTACAATCCTTCTCTCTTTGGAAATGTAGTTTCTAGACCATTACTTGACAGATAATTACACAATACCACTTTTCCTGTATTCTGAGATATAACTTAACAAGCTTGCTTAAAGAAATCACCAAAACTGTTTGAAGAATTTTGTTAGTTCTGCAACTTTCTTGCAAAAATATCAATTCCAATACATTTTTTTTTACAGGATACTAGCTTAAAAATAGTTTTGTTATTTTAAATTTCATTTTTCATTTCAAAATAACTTTTCACTTTTAAACATAAATGATGGTAGCAATCACAAAAGACTATAAGAGAAACACATCCTAGTGAATCCACTGGCACAGATTAACAAGAAACTTAACATTGCTGTCTTGAGACACTTTTTCCATTTCTTGCTTCTCAAAATGTATCCATATTTTGGCATTATCCTAATTCTTTAATTTGGAGTAAAATTTTATATTTTTTTCTTAGTCTCAGCTAATTCAAAGTGACATTTTATGCAAAAATTTGGCATTTTAAAGTGAATTTACCATTCACTATGCAAATTCTTTCCCTACTACATCAATCAGGAGAAACATTTGATAGTTCTTTGTAAACAAAGAAGTAAACTGTCACTTATCAAAGGCTTTGCCTCAGATAAATACTGCTTGAGTAACATGGAAAAAGGATACAGTACCATATAAAAAATTTCATACACACACTAATTACACAGTTCTTCCATAAATATGTGGTGTTTCCAGGCTGGAACACTTAGTAATCTTCCTTTGTAAAAACTTCGTAAAAGAGAAAATGGAAGTCCTCATGCCTAAAATAGAAATGGGAGATGTTGAGATCATGTTCTTTACTTATCTAAGACAGTTTTAATATTCTAAATTTGATTGCTGAACCTGGATGATACATTGAAAAGTATTTTTTACACTAAATATCCAATATTTGACATATAAATTAATGTCATTAGACTGTCTGCAAGGGTGTCTAAAATTCAGTTCAAAATTTTTCCATGTAGGGAAATCTCAAAACTCAGTAACAGTAACCACCACATTTCCCATCCAGTCACTCTGTGTTCACTGAAGACAGACTGGCTTCATTTGCTCAGGAATGAATATGTTTACTTTAAGTATATTATTAAAAGCCCAGTAAATGTTTCACATTTTTCATACTGAAGATATTGTGTATTTGATTTCTCAGGAAATTAAATCTTTAGAGAGAGACTCTATTCAGAAGGAAAATACAGACAGATGAACGTACAAAGTGCAGCCTGCAGATTTTGCTCTGGCTGAACCTTTTTTCCGGTCAGATGACTGAGCAGGATCTTGTTTTTTCTTGGTTGTGTCATGTACCTGTGTGTCACTGACCAGTGGAGCACAGAGAGAGACCACGTTGCATTTCCCTACTCAAAATGTGTTTGCTACGTGTTCTCTCCTTGTGAACTGAGAGCTGGCAGCTGGTGCTGGCTTTCCTTGCAAGGAGAGCACACATAGCTGGTAACTGTGCACAGCCTAAAGGAAATAATATTTACTGAAAAAATTCCTTGCATTTTCTAATTGCTGATCTTCCAAAATGCTAAAGGAATCATATGTCTTTTTATATTACAATATTTTCACTTTTACTTCAGGCCTGAAAGAATTAAGGTATAAGCAAAGGAATAAGTATCATTCCTGAATTCATAATTATTTATAATTTTTTAGAAGCATGACAGGAGTAAAATATCTTTCACAATTTCCTGAACTTTAGGGGAGGGTCAAGATCAATTCTATGTTGTAATGACTTTTTTTTCTCATTTTAATTATTCTGGAAGGACTTACATGATAGTAACTTGCTCTCATTCCTTTCTCTTTGATTGTCTGTAAAATGAAGATTGATTACTGTAGATCAAGCAATTTTTTTTGAAGAGGAATGATACAGTAAGAATTAATATGACAAAAAATTTGTGCTTAAAGAAAAATTCTGTAGTGCATGCTGATACTGTCAGAAGAAGATGAGATAATCTTTCTGATGGAATTATTGCCATACCTTCCTATAAAAATTTCATTAAAATGTGTTGTAATGATTCCAGTAGATGAAATGTGAAATCAAACACTGACAAAAACAAATATGTGTATAGAAGGGAATTTTTATCATGGTGGTTTTTTCTACAGTTTGTTCATATATTAAGAATATATTTGTTCATTCTCTCCCAATCCTTTTCCTGAACTACTTCCTCATTTTCCATCAGTTTCTTTTAATCATTCGTAGTAATACCTACTACTTCAACACTCATTGAAAAGGAAAATTAATGTCTGAAAGTTTAAAAACCATGGACATAGAAGAAATTAAATTTCTTATTAACATGGGGAAAGAAAAACTCTGTACAATGAAAATTTTAATATGAAATAATGTAGCCACTGTCTCACTGACCTCTCTTCATTCCTTACACCAAATAAAGAAACTATAGTCCTTTTATTTGGGACAATAAAGAAATCACTCTAAAGACTATAAAATGAATGTCACTGTAAATGTTTACATTTTCATGAGGATCAAGTAAATGAAAATAAACTTGTTTTCAGAGAGACAAGAAAATAGTGCATCCAGCTACCTCACAGAGAAATCATAGGACAATTTTGCAGGCAACTCCAAAGCTGCTACACTGTTTCCTTGGGGATATGCCAAGGAACCAAATGCTAAAAGCTGGAAAGGATTTGTGCAGCTTTAACATATGGCCTTTATCATGGCCAATAAAGGCTTCTGGGTGATCTCAGGTGCTGCCCCTTCTTAAAAAAAAAAAAAAAAAAAAAAAAAAAAAGAATTGAAGGGAATCATGACAAACAAAGACTGGTTTATTTCATTATGACCTAAGGCTATTCAAAAATAACTGAAGGTGACCTCTAACGACTCAGTGGAAATGATCTGCAAGATCTGCTCTCAAATATTCTTCATTCACTTTAGCAAAAGCAAAACTATTTCTGCTTATATGCAAAGCTCAATGACTATTGCAATATTGTAATTTATCAAGGAAATATTATATAGTTGCTCACTCCATGGCCAAATTTATCAACCTTTTTTTGTCACAGATAGTTTACTAAATCCTTTTGTTCTAAAAGCCATGTGACATATCTTGTGTTTAAAGGAGCTTACCAATTAGGTCTGCATAAAGGAGTCCTTCAAATTGTTTTCCTTAATTCTGTCGTTCAGTATTATCCTTCCATTTTAGGTACCAACCATCCCTTTTAAGCTACACACTGAAAACACGAAGAACTTCCAAAAACACTCTTCAGAAATATGTTACTTTTCAGTTCTTAGTCATTATTTTCATAGAAAATCGAGATAATTTTTAATTTAAAAACTCATAGAAAATATAATGAGAATGTTTAGAAATAAATGAAAATTAATGTAAAATGTTTCTGCTGCTGAAATTTCTTAAGAACTTAGATGGGCAGAAATTGAGAACAAACTACTGTTTGTTCCTGTTTATTCTCACAATCCTTTATGTCTCCCACAAACTTATTAACTCTGACTAGTTCAGAAAATACTGTGCATTGAGTAGCAAGGGAAAAACAGCAAGGTAGATTTACTACATCATTTTACCTTCTGTCCTCTGCTTCTTGTTTCTTCTTTGCCTGTGCTTTCCGAAGGGGACAAAATTCCTACCAAAAAAAATCAAGGGAAATTATTATGTTTCTCATTCAACATTATTGGAAACAAATGTCTGTCGTTGTCTGACTGGCCTTTTGGTGATTTTAAAAGTACTTGAAACTTTTTATTTTTCCCCAACATCATCAGTAAATTCACACTTTGCTGGGCCACGGCTTTTGCTGAACATTCAAGAACAATGAACTGAACAACTTCATCTACCTATGTCAATGGGTTTTAAACTAACCTATTATGTTAGCCCTGGAAATAAAGGCTTTGAAAGGTCATTATTCTAGATTATCTGTTTGCAACTGAAACAGCGATATTTAGGTAATTTAAACTTCTTTGGATGTAAACACTTTCTTCTCAGAGGGCTGTGAAAATGCTGTGTTAAACATGTAGCAGCCTTGGGTGATGAAGTATTTTGCTGCAGTATATGACCCTTATGTGAAAGAATACTAAAGAGTTCTTAATATTCATTTTGACAAGAAAAAACAGAAGAGAATGAAACATACATTGAAATGGGATTTTTCTTCAAACAAATACATATGCACTACAAAAAAAAATATTTTTCTATATGGTGTTTAAAATGTCCTGAAAAAAATACAGCCAAATTACTGGCAGCTACAGTGCATGAGAACCGCTATAAATCAACTTCTCTACTGTATATCAATTTATATTTAGTAGTAACTTCTAACTCACTGTGGATTTTATAGACACTTTTATGATATATTCACACTGCAACAACAAAACAGTGCTGTTCCTCTACACAATATCTAAGGAAGAAATGAAAGTGATTAATTGGCCCCATGGCAGTAGACATCACTAATTTATATGTTAGATACCCTGTGTGAATCTACTTTATTTTATTTTTCCTGTGGTTGTATTAATCAGTGGAATAGAGCAAGAAGCAGGATAAAATGATAAAAAGAGAGCTCAGTTTAATGCTTAAATATTTTGCCTTAACTCTATTATAATGAATGTTCATTATATGTTAAATATTTTATAAATGTTTAAATTGTGAAGAAATTAATTTAAACGTTTTATCATATGACTATATTTTATGCCTGTAGAAGGATGCTCTGCCTGCAAAGCAGTAAAACAACTCAAACAATGCCCTGTTTGCAAATCTCTCAGGGGTGAACCAAGATATGGTGTCATGCTGCTTTTGATGTTGAATTATGCTAAAACCAGGCTGAATCATCAACCCCAAAGCTAATCACCCTGATTGTGAGGTGAAGGTGTGGCAAATATGGTAAAGTATCCTTACCTAAAAATGCTAAGCTGACACAACTGATCTGGAGACATATATCTGACAGTCAATAACTTTATAGTATAAAAGCCCAGTTCCACTTTCAAACAGCAGGTTCTTCTAACATATCCCTTCTTGGTGTGTGTGTGGAAATTCCTCCCTTGCATGGGGACATCCCTCGAGTTACTCCTCAAGGCTGAGTGAAAGACCTGCCCATGGTCATTGGTATGAGTGAGTAACATCAAGCTGTACTTAATTATTGTGGGTTTTTATTGCTGGCTTTAATATAATTGCTTTGATACAGTACTCTATACTATACTATACTATATTATACTATACTAGCATGTTTAGCTTCTATACTGTGCAGTAAATAATTCTGATTAAGATCTTTTTGTCTAATAATTTATCATAATAAATAATTCATTTTTATATATCTGGTTCTCCATCCTTAATCATGCAGGACAAAGTTGTACAAAGGTGCAATCACTGGATTCAGCTGCACCAAGGCTCCTCTCTGAGGAGGAGTTTAGAAAGCAGCAGGGTCCTTTCTGTACCTCGTGAGTCAACAGGAGGGCTTCTCTAATAAATTTTGTTTGAAGCTCCCACTCCATCTGTGTCAACGCGTTATTCCAAGTGCAATTGAATTTCAGTTCCTATGCTGTATGATATTCAAACAATTTTTTCTATTTTTTATAGTGGGAAGCTCGGTGAACAATTAAAAAAATTGAATACTTTACCTATATGTTTTCTTACCCCAAAGTAAGATGTTCTGAAAAATTTTCACATCTAGTCTTTTCTTTTCTGCTTTATACTTCACCTCACCTCAGAGAATATTTCTTGTACTTCAGTGTAGAGTTAATTAGATCTGGTCTTACCTTGAAGCAAGAAAATTACTTGCATATCTGCATGCAGGTTTCAGTTGCAGACATCAAGGAGATTCAAAGTAGAAATCTGTTAATTTGACAGCATTCTAATTCTCAGGAATGATGACTTTAAGTCATAATTATCAAAACTTGAAAAAATGTTATGTATTCCATGACTGTGTTTGATACATAGTAAAGATCATAAGGAAGACAAAAGGAACAGCTCAAAAACAAAACAAAAGAAAGAATATGGAAGAAAGGCATGACAGAGAGTTAAGAAGAAAAATGCTGTTTGCTATAAAAGTGCAACAGTTATTAGATTCACTAAGTAATTATAAATTTATCTTAAGAAAAATATTATTCTGTTATATAAAGAGGGTGTTAGAAACACCACAGAGTAAAATGCAAGGGATGAAACCTTTTGAACTTTAGAAGAAAAGCACAAAGGTACTTAAGTACCTAACTTCCATTGATTTCCTTGATGCCTAATACCTTTTGGACCTGGTCCCAGATCTTTAGCTGCAACTGAAGTATGCTCATTTTGTGGAGCTCTGCTATACGCATATTTGCATTTCACCATTCTTAAGTGACTAAGGAAGGATGATTTGAGCATAATTTAGAGAAATTGCAGTCCTGTTTTCTAATATGTGTGCGTGTCCCAACAGTTAAGGCACTTATTTGATACCTCCTGAGGATGTAGCAGTAAGGCAATAACCTTTTCTGCCTGGTAACTACTTCTTCACTAATGGTCCTGAAAATTATGTACTGGAAAGCTACCCCAACAGCTCTACATTGCTGTAGGAATTTCCCATACAAAAGCATTTCTCAGAAAAACAGTTGCTCTAACTTCCCGGCTTCATTCTAATGTAACACTGATGCAAACAACTGTGATGACCCAAGGATACAACTGGTTTAAAAATCTTGTAACGTTTATGAACAATGAATTTGAAAAGATAATTTTAACTTTTCTAAATCAGTGACGTGCATTACTTGTTTCTGAGATAGAGTGCTCTATAAATTTTTGTAAAAATACCATTATGGATGGGAACACCTCTTTTCTTTTTATAGTGATATGAATTTAATTCCTGAAATTTCGTATTAAAATGTATTTAATTTTCACTGCTTATTTTACATCATATGAATAAAAAAGCCCTTAACTACATAATAAAGAAATGAAAATATGCTAATAGGGCTGACACATTAACAGAGTAAAAACAGAAGAGAGTTTTGATTGGAAACTCTCTTTTTTAAAAAAAGCGGTATCAAATCATAAATTTACCATTCAGTGGGCAGCTTATACCCAAGGCCTGATGATGAGATCTTGATGTTCCTAATGCTCTCAGCTCTCGATGTTCTACTAAGTGTTGAAGCAAATTTCACAGGACACCTTCTCTCTACGGCTGAAGGTGAAAGAGCAGAGGAGGC
>QWTY01016225.1:0-14049 GCA_008033365.1 Pseudorectes ferrugineus
AATCCAGCACTTTTCCTTGTTGAACTTCATGTGGTTGGTGATTGCCCAGCCCTCCAACATGTCAAGGTCACTTTGCAGGGCCTCCCTGCCCTTGAGGGAGTCAACACCCCCTGCAGTTTTGTATTGTCCGCAGACTTGCTCAGTATCCCTTCCAGTCCTGTGTTCAGGTCATTTATGGAGAGCACAGGGCTGAGGATGGAGCCCTGTGGAACCCCACTAGTGACAGGTCCCCAGTCTGATGTCACCCCATTCACTGTAACCCTTTGTGCCCGACCCATGAGCCAGTTGCTCACCCATCCCATGATGTGTTTATCCAGCTGTGAGCTGGACATTTTGTCCAGAAGGATCCTGTGAGAGACAGCATTGAAAGCTTTACTGAAATCCAAAAAGATTACATCAACTGGCTTCCCTTAATCAACTGGGTGGGTCACCTTGTCATAAAAGGAAATCAGGTTTGATGAACAGGACCTTCTTCTCACGAAGCTGTACTGGCTGTGACCAGTGACTGTTTTGTCTTTCAGGTGTTTTTCAATGCCTCCAGAATAATTTTTCCATAACTTTACCAGGCACTGAAATGAGACTGACAGGCCTGTACTTTCTAGGCTCCCCCTTCTTGCCCTTCTTGAAAATTGGAGTAACATTTGCCATCTTCGAGTCATCTGGGACCTTTCCAAGACCACTCAAAAATCATTGAGAGAGATTTTTTTTTCGAGATTCAGCATCTTGCAACATTGCAAGATTCTTGCAAGAAAGTGTTATTTGTC
The DNA here is from genome assembly GCA_008033365.1 of Pseudorectes ferrugineus. Classification (NCBI taxonomy): domain Eukaryota; kingdom Metazoa; phylum Chordata; class Aves; order Passeriformes; genus Pseudorectes; species Pseudorectes ferrugineus. The sequence continues at coordinate 765 of QWTY01016225.1, forward strand.
TCAAGTGTCCTTCTCTCATGCTGTTATTTCTCACTGGGTTGAGAACTTTCTCTAAGGCCTCCCTCCAAAATAATGAATTCTGTGAGCTGTGGCTCTCATAAGCTGCTATGAAATTATCAGTGCTATTATTGACAAGAGAAAGAGTTAAAACATAAATACTAGTTTAGGCACTAGTCTACTCAGGGCTCTTGAAATTAATTCTTTACATTGTAAAGAAAAATATGTGTTTTAAATGCACCCTGTTCAGCTACAAGGATCATTATTCTATCTTCCTTGGTTTGTCTGCTGATCATCAATCAATGCACCTTAATTTAATTTCTTGAAACATTTTTTGATGGACAGCAGCAGTAGAAAAGGCTGGTGACCAGCTCCTTCTCCTCTGTTTCCTGTCCACTCACATTTAGACCTGAAAATCATTGCCATGTCTGTGAGAAAGACAGCTCTTGCTGACTAGTTGTTCCAGTTCCTGGCCTCTGGCTCTATCCCTATACTGTCTGTCCTTCTAGAAATGTCTAATATTTGCTTGGCAGACCATTTCTGAAGGGGATGTGCAATATTTTGCCAGGGATTTGACAATTCTTGATGTCACGTTAAGATATTTTTTGCAAAAACCGACTTGCTGCTGAGTAGGCACTAAGGCACTGATGTTCACAGTATAGCTGATAGCTGGTGGAAATGAAATAATCTGTATTGACACATTTGGAAGTTTCACATCTTTTTCCACTTAACATGCTAACGTGATAATTGCTAGACTGATGATTTTTCCAGTGACACGTCTCCTTTTGTCAATATTTAGACCTGTGTATAGAAAACTTATCTATCACACCTGGCTAATTTTCACTTAATTTAAAAATAAATGAAACATATTTAGTTTGCAGGGTTACCAGAACAAAATGAGGTTTTATAAACATTTTTCTTGAAACATTATTTGAAGGATAGGAAAAGATAATGGCAAAATAAAATCTGGCTCAAATGAAACTAGATTCCATGAATCAGGAAATTCTTTTAATGATTAAATAAAACTAATTGAACATCTAAGTTGAGGCTTCATTCTGCTTACCATTTACTGCAAGTGAAACCTAAACAGAATGCTAGATAAAAATAGCAACAAATACCCAATAAAATCTCTTTAATATACTATCGAGGAGACAGGCGAATTTGTAGCCAAAGTGATTCTATGTTCCACTATACATTTGTTCATAGGGTTTAAATATTGAATCCAAACCATTCATCTAGGCTTCTATCATAGCATTTCTTTGCTCTGTGTGCCATGACTTTTGCTATTAGTGATTAGGTAACAATTTGTCAGTGAAGGAACTTGGGCTGTAGTATTTTGAGTATCCTGACATAACTGTAAACCTTGTAAGCTTTAGTTTTCTTTAGCTTTGGTGCTTTTTGCAGGACTGATCCTCAGGAATGAGTGTGACCATACTGTTCTGCAAGAATAGCTATCATAACCATGGAATGAATCACTTCACCATTACTTTGAAACGTTAAAGTCACAACTTTTCTTCTACATGCAATTATAATTCTTGCTGTAGTTCTGTTTTCACACCCATGTCTGGTAACTGTGTTCTACCTGTTGGGGTGGAATGTTTATTCCCTTATCTTTGGTAGCAGCTATTCTGTGTAAGGAAAAGTGTTCACTTAGAGCTCTTACTCTGTAACACTTCTTGAATAGTTTACTTTATTGTGGTAAACACTGATATTCCAGTCATATGGTTGAGAATTCAGTCATGATCAGGTTTTGCTTAGTCTGAATGGTTATGAAATCTTACATGTAATACACACCTTGTGTTTCACAAGGTTTTCAATATTATACATATTCTACATATCGTAATTTTGGATGTCATTAAGCTAGTTAAAGTGTTTTTCTTCCCCAAATTTTTCTTCAGATAATGAGAACCCACTTTGGGTTTTGCATTCAGAGACTTTTGTTTCACAATCAGAAGGATGCACAATATTGTAGAAAAGTGCCACTGTGAATTTGCAACAAGCACTGACATATAAAAGAGGCACAATTCGTACCTTTTTCCACCAGATCATCATATTTCCTGACCCGTCTTTGATATTAATTTGCTTTCAATATCACAAATATGTGATCTGAAAAATAACTTTTTATTTTGGATTTTCATGAAATCCAATAAAGAATCTTTTTCTGCACAACTGCAGTCATCACAACAGCTTTGTCTTGTAGTTACATGCTTATTAATACATTCCTGCTGTTCTTTGCATCATGTGGTGCAACTTGTGCTGAAATGTGGAAGCTGACTGCTTTTATTGTGTGTCACTCAGTGCTTCTTTGCTGAAAATATCTGAAATTGTTTCCCCGTGTCTTAGAAACAAATCTGATATTTGCCATTTAACTATATTCATATTCTGCTTTAATGCTCATTTAGTATTTTTTATTTAAAAGACATTATTTCACATGTTATCTCTCAATAGATGGTTTTAGTTTATCTTTCAAATAGTTGCGGTTGCTCGTGACATTTCTCAAATAGCTCGCCTTTGATCAGACATCAGGGATTCCTTATGCAGCTTTTACTGGGTTTTAAGCCTCGTATACTTCACCATTATTGTGTAGGCCTTTAAAATCAGAAATGTGGGTAAGAGGAAAGAAAATGTGCTTTTGCAATCAATACTCTTGTTAGAAATATTCTGAATTATTCTGTCTTGCAAGCCTTGCAAAGGACTCTCATTCTGCAGAAAGATTATGTCGTAGCTTTCCATAACCTGCAGACACAGCTGAGTATCTGATTTCCTGAGTGATAGTGCTTTTTTTACCCCTACAAAAATCTGGAAACATTGCCTTCATTTCTTTTAGTTCTTAAGTTCCTATCCAGGCTAAGAGATTTAGAGAACTTATTTTTTTCCAGAATAAAAAGAAAATTCCCCCAATCCCAGGTAAGTGTCAGAACATTTTCAGAACGCCAGTTACTTGAAAAGTCAGTGTTATAATAGGTTTGTACCCTTTCATATGACAGTACTCATAAACTTCTGGAACAATGAAACTAAAATGCAGGCAATGGATCCAATATTGTCATCTTCCATTTTTTTTTCACAGTCTTGTGATACATGGTGCATTTCTGTATGTTTCAGCTGCTAAAATTATTTGGATAGAGAGAGAATCTGAGGATTTTTTAAATAAGAAGACAGATTCATAGACTTCGTGTTTCTAAAAAAAATTAATGTATTATATAGATTTTCACAAGGTTTTCAAAATGAAAAGTAAATAAAAGTCTAAAATGTGTTATTAAGCACATAATTTTAATTATTTTTAATTTTGATCCCAAAGCAAAGGACAGGAGGTGTTTTATAATGCTTGAATACTTCTCTCTGATAATGCTGTGAACCAGGGCACAATTTTGCCAAATCTGTGCCATTTTTGGAACTACCAGTTTTCTATCTAAGTTTGTTCTTTTGTGGATATATTTGCACAGAAGGGGAACATTAGGACTCTGATAGGGAAATACAGAGAAACAGAGAGACTAATTTTGCCTTAAGACTAGACAATGTTATAATCACCCTCCACAGCTTTGGGAAACAGGAGTCTTGGTTTTGCATTTAAATCTGCTTGGCAGTATGCACTATGTCTCCCAGCCACTTGGTTATTTGTAGAATTTGCTGTATTCAGGGGGTTTGAAATACTTTAAAACAAATTGAGCTGAATGGGCATCTTAAACCATTTCCTGATTGGTGTGTCTTCTAGCCCCTAATGTGCCTTTCTAGGTCTTAGTTATTTCCTTTTCATAAAAAAATAATTGCTCTTAAAAATGTCTGCTTGGATTTCTTTTGTAAAGAGAGCCAAACTGAGGAGCTCTAGGCAGATTAGCTGGACTGCTTCGTTTAGTAGGCTCTCTGAGCTTTGAAGAATGCTTCAAAAGTATGGAATAAAGCTCTTTTTCTTCCTATTTTTGCACGGGCTAACAACTTCCCAGTCTTTTAATTTGCTGTCCTGTTGCATTAGAGTTCATTATCTTTGTGTTTCAGTTTAGTAATTCTGTCTGAGTTCCTATCCTTTCTCTCCTCTGAGTCCCTGCCGAAAATGGCAATACAAGTAACACAGCAGAAGCTTGTATACGGACAGAAGATATAATGAGAATAACACTTCTCGTGGGAATTAAATGCTGCATCACAGGGTTTCATTTGTAAATATCTGCAATGGAAAAGTATGTTTAAAAGTGCATTCAGATTCACTGTTTGGAGTCTCTTCTCTTTTGTACTATGCCTACACTGTTCATATTGCAAAACAAGTGATGCAGTTCAGGATCGATTGAGGGTTAGATATGTAAATTTGGAGAAAACGAGGCCAGAAAATGGTTTTAAGGCACAGTAAAGACAAAAATGACTTTAACTGTACAGCAGAAGCACAAAACAATTTGTGCAAATATTGGCTGATAATAGCTTTATAAATGAGAAATTCAAAGAACAAAGGCTGCAAGTGACTTATTCAATGTTGTTTGGCCAGATGGTGGCAAAATGCAGGTCTTCAAATGACAGTTCCCATGTGCTGACTTCTCAAGGAGATAATCACATTGGCTGTGAACACACAGATTGTTTTCTGAGTGGAAAACCTGACCTGTCTTGTACCAGTCCAGAAGTCTTTTGCAATGTAATACACAGTGGGGAGAATGGGTATGGATAGCTCACACATGGAACTACTATTCAGTGAAAAGGCTAGCTGTTTTCATAACTGAGAGAAAAAAAAATGTATTGTGTGGAAAAAATTAGACTGGCACTTGTATAAGATTTATTCCCTTTGGCCTAGAAAAGATCTTCCATCAACTCCTTTGCTTTTTTAAGAGGAAAATTGGGAAAAGCTTAAAATGTCAATGTAGGTATTTTTCTCTTTTAATAGGAAAGAATGCACAGAAAGGTAATCTTGATGTTCAAAGAGATCTTGTCAGTTCTGTTGATGTCAGTATCAAAAGAAGTTGATAATTATCTGAAGAAAACACATTTCTCTTAGTTACCTTCTATTTCATGAAAAATTTCTCAGGTTAATCACAGCAGCAGATCTGGAGGGGTATGTACTGTGCACCTTCACTTCTGCAGCACATTGTCTACCAAGATTCATACAGGCAATTATAGCATTATACTTTCTCTGGCATGACTAAACTTATGTTGGATAGACTGCAAAGGGAAAAACCTAGTAGTTATCTTAAACCTATATTTCTTGTACAGTATAATTATACCAAAGACGTGGGTTGGCTTTTTGCTATCTATAGGTTACGTTTGGCCATGTCGCGTTTCGTTTAAGGGGGACTATTACAGGTGCTGAAGGTGAACAGGTGGCTTATGGAGAATTGTGAGTGCATTTCAAATCTGCATGATTAGTGTTTATTTAAGACAAATAAGCCTCTGCATTATTATTAAATGAGTTCTTCAACCAGAATGGACTCTATTCCATGGAGCATTTGTCCTGATTTAATCTGTACACTGCTTCTCCAAGAGTGTTAACTTGTGAAGCCACTGGAGGACTCCTCGATGACAGTTTAATTTCTAACTGAATTGCCATCAAGATCAGTTCTGAAAATCATCAAGATGATAAAAGAAATCAAAAGGCCTTGCTGCAAATGAAGCAGAGATAATTTTTTTCTTTTTTTATAAGGAACAAAAGAAGTTCTAATACAGTACTGCTTTTTGGATTCTCTTTAAAATTTCCTTCAGAATGCAATAGCATAACCCTGTCTGCAACTTCCTTTGGTTGGGATCATACAGTGTGATTCAGACAATGACATCTTCAATTCTGCTCAACAGGATTTATCCACAGAATAGTGCACAGCAACATTTATTCATTTATTATGTTCCATTTCACAGACTTTTTTAAGGTCTTATAGCTTAAAAAGCCATGTGTTTTGCCCATTATGTTTCCTTCAAAGCTGCACCCACTAAAAGAAAAAGGAGCTTGGAAATGCTAGAAATTCAAAATTTCTCACATACTAATTTGCTCTCCTTTGGATTTTTCATAAAGACAAATCAGGCAGAAAATTTCTGTGCCTTAGTTTCCTCAGCTGGAGAAGGAGGGGGAAAAAAAGAAGCTGTGATAACTCCCACATATGTTGGGAGGATACACGCATTTGATAGGCTTGAATGGAAAGCTTTACATGAGAATATTTGCAATAACCAATGCTTTTATTTTGTCTGGCCTCTCATGAAAAGAAACACAGGGTTAATTCTGGAAGCTAATTCTTGGAGCTATGCTGTTGTATAAATCTAACCTTGGCATTATTCAGTGCTATATTCTAAAAAACACCATTTTTTTCCTCTCCCCCCCCCCCCCCAATAGTACTGCACCATAATTACAATTGCCATAGAGGCAGAAGCAGAGCAATTAAATTCCCCATAGGTGTCACATGTAATTGTTCCTAGAGAATCAGAAGATTAAACATGGCAACAATGCACAGCACAAGATAGCCTAAACCTAGTTTTCCTGCAGAACTGCAAATAGTAGCAAATCAAAAGACTGTTCTCCTTAATTACCACTGTATGAGGCATCAAGCTAAAAGCAGGCTCACTCTGTAATGTTTTCTATACAATTACAGTATGTACATACAATGCAAGCCCTTATGCACCACCTAATAGACAATATTATACACACAATTATTGCTAACTTTCATTTTACAGGGAGAAATCACTGGTGAGCCTAGGACATTGGCCTCTCAGCTTCCCCAGCAAGCAATGTGTTGACTAAACTAAGGGAACAGTTTTACTTCCTGAAGCCAGTAGAGACTATTTATACTTAAACACATTTCTTCACAACTTACAGCATGTTGTATTAGGTGAGAGCTCGTGAGCTGGCTGGGCTGCAATCTCTGTGAGGTTTGCAAGCTGGAGCTTGTGGAGTACTTCACGAAGTTTACACATTTTCTCTCTCTCTGTATTCTGAAATCAGCTACCCTGCTGATCAGAAGTCCATTTGGGACTTGAACTCAAGTCAGCAAGAGTCAAAGAGCTGAAACAATAAAACCAGTGTGGGGTTTTGGGGAAGAAATTGTCATTCTTGTACACTGATCTAACATGTAGCAGTCCGATCAATATGTTCTGTTGTTGTTCTGAGCCAAAATAAGTATTGGTACAAGCTGAAATATGTGTCATTGTCCTCGCTGCCACTTTTGCCAGGATTTTATATAGTTTCATGTCCTTATTTCTTTAATCAGCTTTTCAACGGCTGTAAGGCAGCAAGGTATTCCAGTAATGAATTTATTCCTATTGTAGTTTAACTGCTCATTGAAATTTCCATTCAGTTGGAGAAACCATTTTGCTCTCTGACATGTTTTTGCTGATTATCAGGGTTACTGGGTACACTGTGCGCTGAATTTTAATTGGCACCAAGCTATATATTTTTAGTGAGAAAAATGGAAAGTGCTTTTCATTAAATTCTTGGAATTCAAGTGCTGTCTTTGAGGATAAAATGATTCATAAGATTTACTGATTTACACATCAGAAGCAGATTATAAATCAACCTTCACCTGAGACATAAACAGAAGAAACAAAATTGTGATAGTCCTTATTTAAACAATACCAATTTATACAATTATTAATATTGTAACAGCAAGTATTGTTTTACTTACTGTACAAGGTCACCAGCTGACAAGATTTTAACTTCCAGCATATTCACCTACTTTTATGTAGGAATTGAAATAACTCAATAGTACTAAAAAATATATGAAAACAGTTGCATTTTATAAGAGTTTTTTCTAGCAATATTAGTACACCAAATGAAGGTTATCTTTTTTTTGCATTAATAAAATGAACTGTTGGAGACACAAAAAAATTATTAATTCTTTGTCTGATGGATGGAAAATGAGAAAAACCTAGGTAAGCAGATTTGCACTGTTTTTAATATGAATAACCAGAGATGAACAGTTTTTTCATAACAAGTGAATCAGAAAGAAATACACTTTAGGAATGCATCAAACAGTGGTTAATTATGGCATAGCAGACAATCTCATCCACCTAGGAAGCCTAAGTGCTGTCTTTCCAGGTCCTAGTTCTGAAATTCATTACTCATCTTGGAAACAGAGAAAATATTATATATTCTCTCAAATCATCACAGTCCAGCCAGCTGGGGGGGCAAAAAATGAACTCTCTAAAGTAGCTTGTAATTCTACATATTTGCCACCAGTTAATTAAGAGGTAATGTCCGTAAACCATATTTTCATTTCAAAGGCAATAGAAGGATAAAGAGAATCATTAAAGAAAAAAGAATCATAGAGGAATACTGTAGCTCAGGTAACATCATGTTTTTGTGTAAATTAGATAGACACCTTTGAGACCATTTTATTAGTGCTGATTACACAAAATAAAAATTTTCATTATATATATTAGGAAATAAGTTGCTTCTGTTTTATTCATTTAGAAATGTTATAAACAGCGCAGAATGCAGCAGCCTAAAGATGAAAAGAAATGTAGATTGTTTATAAGCCACTGTTAAGATACAAAAAATGGAAAGAGAGGAAATGAAAAATATACTAATGATGTTGCAAAGAAACTCTCTCAATGACTCTCTCAATGCCTAAGTCTATTTTCCTTCAAACATGGCCTGATTTGTAGTTGTTTGTACAGTTATTAATAGTTTAATTTTATTAGTTCACTGCAGAAAAACCTGATTTACATCTTGTGCAATTAAATGATGAGTAAGCCTCAATCACGTACTAATCTCGATTTCTTGAATGCAGCATTGAAGGTGACCTCAATATGTTTTTGACATTGAACTTACAAAAAGCGTTCCGACAAACAAAATTTTGTATTGTGTCTAAAGAAAAGTATACCCCAAAAGACACTGCATCTTTCAAAATTGATGGTGGTGCTAAATTCTGATTCCATTCAGACCATTATTAATGAACTGCTGGTTTTACACTATTGTAAATTTTAGAAATGTAGCTGGTAGCCATCTGGTGAAAAAGGTAATCTTGCACATAGAGAAAGAATATTTTAGGATGGGAAATAGTCTAACTTGTGTGCTGAATAGCTATGTGGGAATTTGCTGCAGTAATTACCCTCCTATCATTAGTGACAAGTAATTGCTATAGCAACCCTGCTGCCACCTGTCTCACACACTCTCTTTCAAACACACACACACACACACACACACACACACACACACACACACACACACTCACACGCTCTCTCACTACATATTCATAGTTTTGAAACAAAAGCAGAAAAGCCAGTAGCTTAATGTCATTTATTGAATCACTGTTTTTTCTAATCATCAAAATATAACCTCTTTCTCCCCTGCCAACTCCTCATAAATATTTATTAAAAATAAAACGTTTGTGTTGTAGAAAATAGTGCTGTTCAACCAAAGTATCTCTATTCAACACTAATTCTCTGAGGGAGAGAAAAGAGAATTCTCACAGCTTGATTCCTTTTTTTATTTTATTGCATACATTGGGCCTGAGACTGATTTTGCAGATATGGATGTGAATTCTAACAAAGGCAGCTATCTAATATATGTAACTGGTTTGGTATTCACAACTAGGGCGACTGAGATTTGTTCTCCTTGATTTAGACACATCCCAAACCACCATGAGACTCTGTCAGCACCAGGTATTTCTTTATTGCAGGCAAACGCTTCCAATTTGCACACAATATTTTTAACTTGTTGGCGGTGGGTGGAGACTGAAGAACAGGCTAGCTATCAAGGTTTCACTATGGCATCATCTAACCCCGGTTCTAGTTTTCTATTTTGCTACAATATTAGTGAAACCTGACTTTGAAATTCTAAAATAATCTTCAAGAATAACAGTTCCTTTGTATTTGAAAGTACCAGAAGTTCGCAGTTCCCTATGATTAGGTAGTAAAAGAAGAGAATGGTTGCTGAACATTTTCTTTTGCAGCTTATGAAATGCCAGCTTTAAACCCACAGTTACAGGCATTCTTCATAAAGCGATGATCCTGCGACATCAGCACAGGACAGAAATCTGGCTAACGGGTTTGTCACCACTAGATGTCAGCAAAATACCAATAAACAGGGTTTAGACGTGCAAATTTAAAACCACTAGGTCTCTCTAACCCTATCACTCAGTATGCTCTAATGTGAAGATGAAATAAAACAGCGTTTGAAATATGAAAGAACAGTTAGGAAATTCGGGAACAGCATGCCTCGACATCAGACATTTGTGGCCCACATGCTTATTCCTACTCTTTTGATCAGAAGAGACCACTCACGTTAAATTCTTAATATATGTATTTTTTGCTAAATAAGACACAGATTTTCTCATGCTGCTCACTCCATCTAAAAATAATTCTGTGCTACAGCTTTTCACATTGCTGAGGAAGAGAAGGGAGATATCTAATGAAGTACAGAGGTATTCAATTTTTTCAGATAAGCAAATGATATGGAATATTATTTCAGATAAAAGTTTGCATACAAAAAGTAAGTCTTGTAATATTTGTAATATGTGAAATCTATCCTTTTCATTGTTTTGTTGAATAAAAAAAAATTCTCTTAAAATTTTTCAAATCAGCTGGTTAATAGTTTTAATATTAAAATCACCTTTTAGTAAGGGCATTAAAAGCTATGTGCCTCCTTAAATCCACAGAACATCTCCCTGCATCTGCCAGCAATCTGAATGTTTTATTTATTTGGTTTAAAAACTAGCAGGAAGAATCCTGGTTCTGATCAGCTCACTGTGTGGAGTGGTTGTCCAGTCATGTGAAGCATGGTTAGACTTCAGTTTTCAAGAAGGAAATCCATGTACTGTCCCTTATACAATTTGTCTCATTTATTTCTGATTAAATTATTCATTCTTTTTCTGACGTTCTATCTCAAGACAATATGGCCTGTCAAAATACAGAGTTTGCAAGCAGAAAGTAGTACTCATTTCCCAGACATATGTAGTCCTTCTGTGCTAAATCCTTAAGCAGTATACATTAATCTAAGGGATTTGTTGGTAAATTGTCCTGTATTTTGTCACTTGTTTGACTTGAATTGTTCCACATATTTGAAGATTAAAGAACCATATATTTTGTTAATGGGAATTTTCTGCCTCATAACAACTGGGAATAATTAAAAGACAAATAATAAGAAAAAAGAAAACTCTGCAAACATATAGAACATGAAATGCTGTGTCAAAAACATTATAGAAAGAGCTATCTAATAGTTTATGATGAAGAGGAGACAGGGTTTTTTTAATGTCCACCAGAAATAAATCAGTGCTGCAAATGAGTTGCAGGAGTTGCACTGCTTTCTTCAAAAGTGCCGGGGGTGCATTCAGCCAGTGCCCAATACCATGATGTAACTCTGCTCCACTGTACATTGAGATTCTTTGATGTTTTACAGAAAGTACTGGTCTTATGGATTTGGGTACCTATTTTGAGTACTTCAGAAAAAAAAATTTCCAGAGATTTCCCTGAAGCTTACTCTTAGAAATGAACAATTCACTCCATTACTTCTGTGCTCAGTTCAGCAAACAAATAAATAAACTTTGCTTTCAGCAATGACGAGGCATTTGTACAATTTACCTTCCGAACATCAGTACACTACTAAAGACAAAAACCGGTGATGGTGAATATCAAAGTTCAGTAACTGCTTAAGACTGCAGTGTTTAATAGCACCTGAGCTTCCTATTTCATCTCTTTCTACCCATTCAGCAACTCTTACCAGAGGAGGAGGCAGAGTTTCCTGGGGGCAGTTCTAGGAGATTATACTCCCATAGGTTGGTTGATGCTTGCAAGAAAACCCACAACAGTGCATTCATATTTGCTGATGGAAACAGTAGGGACAGCTCTTGAGTCCATGGGCAGCCAGACTGGTTATTTCTCTAAATTAAGGGAAATAACAGAAGAAAATATCCAGTTCACACCTGACTGTGGATTCTGCAGACCTAAGGATCATTCTATTAAAGTCAAAGCCCATTAGCAGTGTGTAAACAACATCTTAGACACTGACTGTTCATGTTGAATATATTTTTACATGTTTTCAGTTCTCATTCAAGGCAGAAATGTCAACACTTTTGCCAGACAGTAAAGGGCAGACATTAAAGGGTGCTACAATCTTGAGGCTGCCATCTGTTATTCTTGAGTGCCAGTCCTGATGGAAAGGAGAGGTGATACTTAAGAAGGATGACAACGGAGAAGCAGTGGGAGGGATTCAAGGGGAGGAGGCTTTGTCAGGAATTTCTGTTGCTCTTTCATATTGACTTTTCACTAAAATCTTGCACATACATGATTTTTTTTTTTTTTTGTTCCAAAGATGAAAACTGCTGTCCTCTCAAAATCTGCTTGGTATCTTATGAAATCTCAGTGCCTTATGCATGTGATTCAAATACAAATAAAGGATTGATGGCATTTATAACATCTTCTACAGAAGGCATATTGATGGGGATTCATGAGTCACAAACAAATTGCACATATGAAAGCAAACTGTATTGGAACACATTGCACTTCCATCCAGAGGCTGTTTTAGGAGGCTTAAATACTATGGCTTACTCATTATGGAGGTATTTCTTACTGCATTTCAAATGGTAGTGGAATATATTCTCTGACACAAACGGATAAAGAAACTTATTTTCCTTTTCCTCTGTTGCCAAAATAGGGAGAAACACCATCATCCCGGTAGGATGGCAAATGTTTGAGGATCCAAGAGGATGTAGATTTTGTTTTTTCCTTCCCACTAGACTTATGCTCAAAAGGAATTTCCAAGTCATTCCTAGGTAACTACGGATGAGAAAGTCAGAATCTATTTTATATTTTCTGTCAAAGATCAGTGGTTTTATTTCCCTTTCTGACCATCTGCTTCTATCCATAAAACATCAAATCTACATTTACATCCGGAGACTTTTGGTGAGATTCTAGATTTCTAGCTGTGATGACAGATATTTGGAATCATCTTGCATGAAAATCAGTAATTATCTGTCAGATAGATATAATAAGTATTCATTCAGCTAATGAAGGTGGATGATTACCAAAAGACTAACCACATTCTAGAAACTTGGTGTGTATTTTGAACCTCTATTGTCCTTCATGATAGGGTATTCAGAATAAATTGTGTGTCAGTAGACTGAGACACTTAATACAAGTATATTTACACTGCTGTAGCTGAAAGCAAAGATAGCAAATATGAAAAGCATCAGACCAAGATGTTACTCAGATCAAAATTATGAGACTGTCTGGTGCTGCAAAATCAACCATTAAACATCGAGGTTTCCGTTTGGAAGCGTCACTCAGAATGTGAGTTAAAATATCTCCCAAGATAGGTCATGTGGAAAATGATGCCAAACTAACTGGTAAGTCAGTAGCAATCTGCAGATTCTTTCTATCTTCTTGCAGACTGATC